>JBBPDI010078410.1:0-14561 GCA_037974545.1 Cucumis variabilis | reverse complement strand
TTAATTAATTATTAACTAATTGATTAATTGTTAATTAATTAGTAGATTTAGTAAAAGAATCTCATGATTCTCTCCTAGTCCTTTTCCTATTCTAAGAAGGAAAGAGATTTATAAATATCTTAAAGAAAACAGTTTTTTTTTAGCCAATTAATCAAGAAAAAAAGTAAAGTTTTTTTTCTCTCTGCAAAAAAAAAATCTCTCAAATATCTCAACATTTTCCCATTCCAATTGATTTCCACAAACCAACCTCATCCTAGAGGATAGGAAGGTCTCTGACGGGTGGTGTCCCAATTTGTAGATTTAGAGACGTCATCGAAAGTAAGTTCTCGTATTTTATAAAATAAAAACATGCTTAGAATTTTGATTCTAATTTTGCCAATGTACTGGTATTTTAAGATTTCTAAATTAATTTGAGAAATGTTCCTGTAAAATCTTCCGCTACCATAGGGCTTTTATCCCTTCAAGTTTATCTTATAGAATATTGAGGCTCCTTTTAATTGATAAAAAAATCATCTATTTGCAGCAAGGGATATGATAACTTGTAGAAATACAAGTTATTATAGCTGTTTAGATAGAATAATAAGATTAAAAAGCATAATAAATGTGTCAAAACGATAGCTTATGTTGTAAATTCGTAAATATTCAGAAATACACTTTACATAAGCATCCATGTCAATTTCACCCTGTTTTTAGCGTCTTAACGCAGAATATGAATAGAAAATAGAAGCTAGTGAATTGCAAAGAAACTTGCCTGAAGACTACGTAAGAAGATCTTATCAGCATGCAAGAAGAGGTTCACTAGAAGACAAAATGGGTTGATGGAGTTGATGTACTATAATAACCCAACTCTTTATACTAAGCTGAGGTCATTACTACTAAAATAAATAAAAATTTGCTTATTAAAAATACAAAAGAAGACACTAAATCTTTCAATGAAAACCTCGAATACTCATTTATAAATCACAAATAAAGTATTTAGAAATAAGAGTAGAAAATAAAATCATAGCACGGGACCAATATAAAATAAGAAGAAAATATCATAAGAGTACTCATAAGTTCTGTAAATTTAAATAAAATACTATAAATGAATAAACATAAAGGCGAAAGCAATCAAAATCTTTTTCCTATGGCGAACCACGGTCACTTCTTGTCATTCGCTAGCTTTCCTTTACCTCTACTTTTGTCTGAAAAGTTATACATAGAAAGAGTGAGTATAATAATATACTCAATAAGGGACCCACTACTAGTCCCACTAGGTGTCTGTTAACTTTTCATTAGGGTTCCATAAGGAAGTACCTCATAACTATCGTACTCTCGAACACATGCTATCTAGTGATATCGTAGGAACACATTTGATCTTTTGTGAACCCGAAGGAACACTTCAGAGAATCGGGCGGTAAGTGACCCCATCGAATCACTCATAAAAGTTATAAAGTTATAAAAGTTATCATGACAGACTGGTGGTCTCATCAAACACACACAGTCATTAAAAGGTAGTGATCTCGAGGGACACCCATATGGGTATGAACCTAATAGGTAAGTTAATAGAGTACCACAGTCCATACCATGTAACATATCGTAAGCATCATAGCATATTCATATCATATCAATCATAACTTATCTCAATCATAACACATATCAGTCATAACATATCTTAGTCATCTATGATAGCCATCTGCATTAGTCATTTATTTTAGTCCCATTGTGCAACTTAGCTACCTTAATGCATAATGCAAAATACCTTCGAGCTCCGAATTTTGTTTCTTGAGTCTAGTTGTAGAATCTCTTACCTCAAGATTAGCTTAACAAAAATTGTTCCTAACATTCACAACTTTCTAATTAAACAAAATACTAAACATAAACGTAAACGTAACTAAATTAATGGTTTGACAACCAACATCAAACAATTAATTACTTAGGCTTTCAATCTTACCAACGAAAAAGGTTGAAACCAATTCAATCTTTGAGGATAATTTGCACAGAGGCTTATCCAAAAATAGCCAATCAATCCTTTGTCCTTTAAGAAAAATAATCTAACTTAAATTCATAATTTAAATTATTTAGAATAAAACTAGATATTTGATGGCAATACCAAAACCCAATCAAATACTCACCAAAATAGCAAATTGGCTCAATTGTTGGCTTGGCAAACAAAAAGAAAGTAGAGGCGGCTTGGCTTAGAAGGGAAAAAATGCAGCTGAGATATGGATAAGTAGATCGCACAACTGAAGAGAGAAAGGAGGCTCGACTCGACTAGGGTTTCTTCCACACAAAAACGTAGAGCACAGCTCGGATTAGAGGAGAAACGTGAATGGCTATGCTAAATGGAGACGGTCGACGAACGCGTGCTACTACGAGGCTAGACAATAGACGTCAGGTAAAGCACGACTGAGAAGAAGATGCGACAGAGAAGAATCTTCAAAACTGCTTGGCCCTTTGACGTAGATAATGGTCTACTCGGATCTACTAGACGTGACAGACAACGACGTGACAGAGGGTTGTACATAGGTGAACAGAGAAAAAAAGAGGTGACGACGACGTTTAGGGTCTCTTAAATTAGTTTTTCTTTGCATGCTTCCCGATGAGGTCCTATTTAAATAATAATAATAAAAATATTATTACTTTTTTTTCTTTTTCCTTTTCCTTTTACAAAACAACTCAAAACAACTTTATTCTCTCTCCTCATGAAATCTTTCCATCACATCATCTCTCTTTATTTTTTCAAAATAAAAATTAACATCTTAATAATTATATTATCCTTATTATAATTATTATTCACTTCCATAATTTAATTATACATATACATATACAACTAACCAAAATTCTCAAATCCCACCAATTAACTTATCAAATCCAGTAATTAATTAAATATTATTCCAATAAATATTTAATTAATCTTAATTTCCACAAAACAAATAATTCTCAATAATGATTTAAAATAACATCCAAATGATCTCAACATAACTAACATTAAACTAAGATAATTAAATTAAAAAATTACCTTAATTTTTGGGGTGTTACAATCTTTCCTCCGTTGTGAAACTTTTGTCCTCAAAAGTTCTAATCCTCGTATAGCTCGGGATAATGAGCTCTCATGTCATCCTCTCTTTTCCATGTGGCCTCTTCAACTTCGTCGTTTCACCGAAGAACTTTAAGCAGTGTAATTTTTCTATTATGAAGCAGCTTGACCTCTTTTGCTAAAATCTCAACTGGGTTCTCTTCATAGCTCAAGTTCTTACTAATTTGCAATGAAAAATAATCAACTATATGTACTAGATCTGTTATATATTTCATCAGCATCAAGACATGGGATACGTCATGAACTACAAATCCGCTCAAGTATCTCAAATGGCCCTACAAAACGTGGACTCAGCTTCCCCATCTTCCCAAATGCAAATGGGAGTTCTAACTCCCTGAAAAAATCTAGCACATAAGCTCGCGACATATCCTTTAAAATTTGGTTCAAACGCTCTGTTGACCATCAATTTGAGGATGAAAGGCTGTACTGAAATCTAATCTCGTGTCCATGGCAGCTTGAAGTCCTTTTCAGAACTTAGAAGTAAAACAGGCATCTCTATTAGAAACAATTGGTACAGGTACTCCATGCAGTCTCACTATTTCAGTCATATAAAACTGTGCTCACTTACTGGCAATATAAGTGGATTTCCCTAGGATCAAGTGCTGACTTCGTGAGCCTGTCAATAACAACCCAAATCACTTTGTAACCTTTCGGGTCCTAGGCAGTTCTGTAATAAAGTCTATAGACACATTCTCCCACTTTCACACTAGC
Source organism: Cucumis variabilis (assembly GCA_037974545.1). Taxonomy (NCBI): domain Eukaryota; kingdom Viridiplantae; phylum Streptophyta; class Magnoliopsida; order Cucurbitales; family Cucurbitaceae; genus Cucumis; species Cucumis variabilis. Next base: position 10,771 of record JBBPDI010078410.1, on the reverse strand, counting down.
ACCCTCAAAGATTGTAACAAACCTGCTGACTTCTGTCTTGGTGCCTTCACCTGTTGGCACACCAAACATTTATTATTAAAGTCTGTCACTTCTCTTTTCATATTTTACCTCTAGTAAACTTATTTTAGGTATTGATACATGTTTGTACTACCTAGATGCATAGAAAATGGAGAACTATGAGCCTCAATCAACAACTCTGCTTTAACTGTATTGTCTGTTCGCACACATAATCGTCTCTCAAATAGAAATTTGTCATCAGAGAATATGAAGAACTCCTCAGCTTGCTCTGCTTCTGCTAGGCGGCACTTATTAACTAAATAAGGATCAATGAGTTGAGCAATAATGATTTTTTGCCTCAAAGTTGGCTATAGTGACAATTAAGCTAATTATGAGGTGACTTCCTCCATTGAAACTGAAATATCATCTCTCTCAAGATCTTTGTAGAAAGGAACCTGTCTAGTAATGATACCTTCCTACTAAGAGCATAAGCTACCACATTCGCCTTACTTGGGTGGTACAAAATCCCATAGTCATAGTCCTTTACTAACTCAAGTCATCTTTGCTGCCTCATATTTAACTCCTTCACTGAAGGAGTATTTCAAGCTCTTATGATCAGTAAAGATATCTATCTTTTCACCATACAAATAATGCAAAACTACTTAAGTACAAGCTCCTTAAGTGCAAAACTATTCCTGCTAACTCTAAATCATGTGTAGGGTAGTTTGGCTTATGACTCTTCAACTGACGAGAGGTATAAGCAACCACCTTACCTTGTTGAATCAAGACACAACCCAGTCCTTTCTTAGAAGCATCATAGTAAATCACATAACTTTCAGATCCATCTGACACTGTAAGGACTGGTGTAGTAACAAGTTTATGCTTAAGATTATGAAAATTGCTCTCACATGTTGGGCTCCAAACAAAAGGAGTCCTTTTCCTGGTCAACTGAGTCAAAAGATTGGCTATACGAGAGAAACCTTTCCACGAACCTTCTGTAATAGCTTGTTAAACCCACAAAACTATGAACTTCACTGATTGTAGAAGGTTGAGGTCAATTAGTAACGACTTTGATCTTCGTTGGGTCAACAAAACTTCCTCACTGGATACTACATGGCCAAGAAAAGACACCTGCTTCAGCTAGAACTCACACTTTGAAAACTTAGCATATAGCATATTGGCTCGAAGAGTCTCCAACACCTAATGTAAATGCTTCTTATGCTTAGCCTCTGTCTTGGAGTAAACCAAGATCTCATCAATAAAAACTATCACAAAAGTGTCTAAGAATTCCTTAAACACTCTGTTCATCAAATCCATGAATACAGCAGGAGCATTTGTCAAGCCAAAAGACATCACAATAAACTCATAATGGCCATATGTAATGCTCCAACTCTTTATACTAAGTTGAGGTCATTACCACTAAAAAAAATAAAGACTTTTTAATTAAAATCAAAGAAAAATACTAAATTCCAAAAGAAACGCTTCAAATATTTAATTATAAGTAAAGTATGTGAAGAAAATAATAAATAAAAGTATTAGTTCTGGCCCTTTTGAAATAAAAAGAAATATTTAAATGTAAACATGAGTTCTGAAATAAATTTATGAAAATTAAATATCGAAAACATAAATACGGAAGAAAACATAAATTGTCCCCTATGGCAAACCGCAGTCATTTCTTGTCATTCGTCAACTTGCCTTTACCTCTACATTTGCCTGAAAAATTAAACATAAAAAAAAAGTAAGAATAAATTTATACTTAGTAAGGGACCCACTACTAGTCCCACTATGTGTTTGTTAACTTCTCGTTAGTGTTCTGTAAGAAAGTACCATATAACTATTGTTCTCCCAAACTCACACTTTCCAGTGATTTTGTAGGGACACATCTAAGCATGTGCTCTTGAAACCGAAGGAAATTCCCTAAGGGTGAGTCAGGCTGTAAGTGATCCCATCGAATCACACATAAAAACTGGCCACACAAGCATAAATAGGTAGTGATCTCGAGAGACACTCATATGGTACGACTCTAATAGATAAAGCTAATAGAACACTATAGCCTATACATATAGCATATCATAAATATCATATCTTATTCATAACATATCCTTGTCATCACATAGCTTAGTCATACATAATGATTTTCGATGTAGTTATCATCATCCGACATCCTTAACACTCACATCACATGCATCATAGCTATGTTAATGCATCATAAGGGAAAACATACATAATGTAAGGGTCTTATAGTAAAATCTCTTACCTGAGAAATTAGCTAACAGTTAAATACTAGCTAATAGTCAAACTTTCAAGCAAACAAATCTTAAACATAAATAAGATTTAAATTAATAATTTGATACCCACATCAAACAATTAATTTCTCAGGCTTACAAACTTACTAACGAAGGAGGTTGAAACCAATTCAACCTTAGTTGGGAAAATTCACAGCTCAAATTCTCCAATAAATCTAGTCCAACCTTCAAGTAAAAAAAAATCCAACTTAAATACAAAATTAATTTACTATACCAAAGAAATTAATATTTGATGGGCATACCAAAAACCCAATCAAAACTTACCAAAATAACAAATAGCTCAAAACTGGTGGTTTGGCTAACAAAAGGCTCAATTCGACTTGGATGGACAGGGGCTCGACTGCACACGACTTGTCTCACAAAAAAATGGAGGCTTACGGTGGTGGATAGATCGTCATGGCTGACAATAAGGTACGGACGATGCGACAACTTAGTGTGCGACGAACAATTGGCTTTAAACGATGGAGAAGATAGTAACTATGATTGAATGCGAAAGGATAAGACGCGCGAAGGAGATGAAGCTTCAAAACAATTTGGAATTTTTTGCGGCTCAACCTTCCTTGATTTTCTTCAGAAGCGAACGTTAGACGATGAAGATGGTCGTCGCGGTTGACGACAAGGCTACACCTGAACGATGGCCAACGGAGACTATGCACGGTGAGATCCTTGGCAGCGGCTAGGGTTGTAGGGAGGAAGAAGATAATGAATAGTGTGTTATTGATACACGCTTCACAAGAGAGTTTAATTATATAATGATGATGATGATAATATTACTAATAACACGTTACTATTATTAGTATTAATTACTTTTTCCTTTTTATTTTCTCTTTTCTTTTCTTTATTCACTTATTTCCAAACCCATTAAATCTTTCTCTTTTCTAAATTAATACCTATCAAATCATCTCTCTTTTTACCTTCCCAAAAACGACACTTAGAATTATATTATTTCCAATAATATAATTATTATCATTCTTCCAAACCTACTTACTTATACATATATAATTTACCAATAAAACCTACCAAAATAATTTATAAAAAATCATTCAATCTTTACCAAAACTATACAATATAATTAAATTTCAAAATTTAATAATTAATCAAATATTCTTTCCATAAATATTTAATGAATCCTAATCTCTAGAAAACAAACAAAACTCTCCAATTATCTTAAATAACACCCAAATAAATCCAAGATAAATAAAATCAAAATTACCTTAATTTTTGGAGAGTTACACCATATCTAAAATAAAAGACAGTCTTAGGAATATCACTGTTTAATCCTCAACTGGTAATATCCTGAACATAAATCGATCTGAGAGAACAAATCATCAGTTATGGGTAGTGGATATTTGTTCTTGACTGTACCTTATTAAGCGCTCTATAGTCAATGCAAAGATGCGTCAACCCATCTTTCTTCTTTACAAACAATATTGGTGCTTCCAAAGGTGACACACTAGGTCAGGTCAAACCCTTGTCCAGCAATTCCTACAACTGGATCTTCTGCTCCTTCAGCTCAGGTGGGGCCATTCTATATGGAGCTCTCGATGTGGGAACAATGTTTGGCTCTAGCTTGATAGCAAAATTGACCTCTCGATGAGGCAAAAGTCATAGAAGCTCTTTTAGAAAAACATCAGAGTATTCCCTTACCACTGGTTCAGATGATAAGGGTACCTCGGGCTCTCTGATGTCTACAACACTAGCCAAGATACTCTAGGTACCCTGGTTGAGCAACTTACTGGCCTTCATGGTTGAGATAACTTTAGGTATGACTATAGTCTCTGCCCGTTATACTTGAAACTAGCCGCCTTAGAAGGGTTAAAAACTACCTCCTTGCAGGAACAATCTATACTTGCATGGTTAGCAGATAATCAATTCATGCCTAAAATTACATCATAGTCTCACATGTCTAACATTAATAAAGTTCATCTAAAACATGGATTTTATCTTTTCTTTCGACAACATAATCTCTTCAGATGGAGTAGAAACTGATAACTGAACAAAAACTGGAGATATAAATGAGTAAGAAGACCTAAAGTCAAACAATACTAGTGCAAAGTGCCCCAAGGTTGAGGGTGTACATGTTAGCACTGTGCCACTCTCTCGGCTTCCTTCTAATTATTGGCAAAAACTCTTCCCTGCTGGGATGTGGAAGTTTGGTTCGAGACAACCCTGAACAATTTCTGAAGGCAAAAGTCAGCTATGTGCCCTACTTGTGTACATTTAAAGCATACTCCACTCTCTACCAGACAACGACCTGAATGAAGCTTCCCACAGTTACGACAGATAGGAGTTTCTCTCAGTGTTCCATTTTCTTCAGTAACCTATTGTTGGTGCTGCTGGAACATACCACATGACCTTAAGTTCCTCTGTGGTATTATTGTAGGCTGCAGCTCAGCCTTCCTCTTTTGACCTGAGTTTGACCCCTTTTCTGTAAACTTGGACAGTTCCACCCTCTCATGCATACTTATATCCACTGTCATACGCAGTACGTTAGCTTGAGTAGTTGGCCAAAAAGCTCGAACGAAACCCTGGAGCTTCATCTTAAGGCCTCTGACAAATCTGTCGGCTTTATTAGACTCGGTCTTTACAAATTCAAGAGTAAAGCGTGATAGCATGTCAAACTTTTGATCGTACTACTCCACAATCATACTATCTTGCTTCAGTTTTAGGAACTTCTGACGCTTAGCATCTTTTAGGGTAGCAGAGAAGAATTTAGCATAAAAATCATTCCTAAACTATTTTCAGGTGATCTGACTTACATCTCCACCTAACATCCTCTGTGTGGATTCCTACCATGTTGTGCCTCTGTCAATAAAAAAGAAAACAACACATTATACCTTGGTAGGGTCTTCCAACGATCCATCTTATACAAGCAAATGTGGTCTCAACTAATAACGGTGTTAATAAGAGAGACTATTCATTTCATGGTCAATCTTATAGAAACTCTTTGTATAGAATACCCCCGCTCTAGTGTCTCGACATAAATGACTAAGACCCCAAAACATGAGTTGTTACAATTTTTATAAAGGAGTTTAGTTATAATGGGACTGATAGTTAATGATTGGAGATTAATGTAATTAAAGAGTTTAATTAATTAATCTCATATCATTGGAGCTTTATTCTGTAGGTCCATAAGATCTCCTTATTAGCTTAATAAGGATAAATAATAAGAATAAAATTTATTTTGGTTTAAATTTAAATAGTTGAAATTCATTAAAGAAAATAAATTCTATATGATATAATTAATATAAGGGACATTTTTAAAAATAACAAAATAATTTAAAATATCTACAAGCTATAGCAAAATTTTGGATTCTATCACTGATAGTCTTCTATCACTGATAGCATATCAATGACTATCAGTTATAAAATTTGCTATAGGTTGTAAATATTTTGTAAAATCTACTATTCTTAAAAATTCCCCTTAATATAATGTATTTAAAGTTTTTATGAGAGAAGTTAATATTTGACTAGGATTCAAATAATAATAATAATAATAATATGAATAAGATTCATAAATAAATTATATGTTAAAATTAACATGGATTCGATTTTGATTAGAATTATAAGTCATATGAGATAACAAAACCATTGGTGATATTATATATAATATAATATAAAGTTTATAAAATAAAAGATATAATATAGTTAAATTTATATTATTTTAATTAATATATTGTTAAATAATAGAATGTGGGAGTATTCTACGTGAGGGAGAGGGAGGGAGTTATTTGGTAACTTCTCCCTCCATCTCTCTTTATTATTATGGTTAAGATACAATCTTCTTCAACCTCTCTATTCTGAAAAAAGAATTCTTTCAAAAAGTTTTCCCTTTCACCAAACCAATTCACAAAAACTTACAACTCTCAGTTGATTTTCACCTTGAGAATAACAAGAAAGACTTCGTGGTGTTCCTGGGATTTTTTTGTTTTTTTCATTTTTCCTCAGTATGTTTAGTTTTGTTTTTCTTTGAATTTTTTGGTTTTTCAAATTGAATTCCATTTGCACAACCTTCATACGCTTTCGCTATGAGAATTTGATTTCTTTAGAGAGATCCTCTGTTTTTTTAAAAAAACACCTTCCATTTAATAACGGAAGTTATATATTTTGTAAGAATACAGTCCAAGCTAGATTAATCAAAGCAACAAAAAAACAGATCCCATTTTCTTCATTTCAACATGAAAAATAATAATTCAAACATTTAAAACATCTTGCACTCTACTTTCAAGCATCCAAGTTAACATAAAGTGAGTAGGAACTGAAGGAGCTAAAGGAAAGATTCATGAATTTGGGTTGAAGAAATCACATGTATTTCACATCATACCGAAATAAACAATTCTTTTTACTTGTGATTTGGTGAGGAGAAAACATTGAAAATTCTTTAGAGTTTCATCACCAACATCTGTTACAATGGTCTGCAAGGGAAAAGAAACATGATCGTAAAACAAGTAAAAAATAACTAATTGGTATCTTTTTTGCCAACTATAAAAGCCAACAATCCTTGGATATAGTTTGAATATCTTCAGACTATTATTTGGTTTTGGTACAACCCATGAGTACTAACAAGTTCATTAGCATTCTTAGACCATGCCAGATTGCACACCTGTCACAAGACGAAGATACGGTTTATGTCAACTTTTACACTCAAGTACGTATGACCACTGAAAAACTATTACATTCTCCACATACTACCATTCAAATTCTTAAAGTTACATTTAAATTCAAATATATAATTCAGTATGTCAGAATAGAGACTAAAATAGATGCAAAATACTATAAAATTTAGAATTCCATTGAAAACAAGTTTCAAACCATGTTCCTCAAGATTAGGTATCAGTCTCTTGCCATTTGATATTTATACTTCTCAATGTTGTTGAAAGAGCAATATCACTCCATTGAACACTTATTCTTCAACGCTCTTGATCAAAATTGACAAGAGATTACCTCAATAAACCTTAAAAAATGTCTCTGTCTGCAGTCTCAATTGAACATAGCCTAAGATAGCCTCAAGAACCCTTTGATATCTGTCTCTACATTCAATCTCAATCAGACTCAATCTCGATATTACCCCAAGAATCCTTAAATATCCTTCTATATTCCCAATCTCGCTCGAGATCTTCCTCGAGTTGGCCTAAGCTCCATCTTAAAAATTACCTTGTCCTTCAACTTGGCCCAGAAAGCTCTGAGATATGCGTTAGGATCTATCTTCTTAAGCTTTCATGCCTTTGATCTCGGCCAATCATCACTAAGATTAGCCTTGGGATTACATGATTTGGCACAAGAATTCTCAAAACTGCTCGAGTTTTTCTTACTTAACTCCATTCTATCTTTCCTTCTCAATCTTTTAATCTCTTCATTAAAAATTTTCTTTTCTTTACGTAGTTCTTATAAGTCTTAAGAGTCCATAAAGTTTAGGGTTTTATGTTTAGTAATTATCAAAAGGCATTTTTTTGTTTGGGGATTCCTCCATTAAAACCCATCATCTAAGAATCACCTACTGTGGAAAAATCATGTTATAATATCCAAATCTTAACAAAAGCAAACTTGGAATAATTTTTCATTATTTATCCAACGAATCTTTCTGCCAGTCATCTCTCAATTCGCGTAAAAAGTTGCTTGATGTGCTTTTAATTGTATAAGGAAATTTTGAAGGTTAGAATTATGGGTAAAGGTTGGTGAAGAATGTGTGAATCCTTGACCCAAAAGGGAGTTCTGATGAAGAGGAACTTCGTTGAGATTGGCTAATTTCGATTAAGGAGGCATTTTACTTAGAAGAATGCAATTGGAGAAAGGGTGATGCATTCAAGGAGGAATTTTGAGCTTAAGAGCCATTGCGTGGAAGTAGGTAATGCGTTTAGACTACTGGTGATCAAAAAGCTTGTGTTTAACCCTAAGGACTAAGCTATTGGAGTAGTAATACAGAGAGAAGTACCTACGCCAAAGAGTGCGACAATGAGGTAGGCGTTCGATTGAGGTGACTAGACAACCCTCTAGGGAAAAGTAAATGTCTGTTGCTTTCAAAGTAGAGGGTCAGACGAATTAAAAAAGTTTAGCTTTCTAAGTAGATAAGGTTGGCATTTCAAGGGAAGTATCCATTCGTAACTAACATTTAGCTTACTTGTCAAGTTGGAGTTTGCTGCATAGCGCAGTGCATTGAAAAGGTGACACATGTTGGAGAAGTGGCTCTTGGATGTAAAAGGTCGCAATAAATAGGACCAAAGACCAAAAGAAAAGAATGGGAAAACCCTAGTCGTTGAGGGAAACTGCTTGGCAAGAAGAGGAAGCCAAAAGCCAAAGGAAGGAAGATCTTAGGCTAAGTGTTATTATGAGAGATCCTTATTAATAAATGTTAATTTATGAAGTGGTCCTTATAAACGATTGTTTGTTTTGTGAATAATTTCATAAATGATCTTGCTAAATGAGTACATGTCGTTTATTACTGAAGTATTTTCATTTATGATATTTTCAAACAAAGAAAGTATTTCATGAATATCTGCATGAAAAGCTTTCTTTTGTGGTCCTTTCTTTGATGATTGTTGTATTATATGTTGAATGTGATATGTTGAGCTAATGTATCTTTAATGATGGTGCTCTTGTGTAACGAGTTTTAGTGATTTATCTATCACAAGAATCTAGTGAAAATCTTAAGTTTAACACCAAACACTGATGAAAGTGAATCCCAAGTCTAGGCGGGTAAATGCAGGTAGAAGTGAATCCTAGGTTTGAGTGAGAATGAGTTGTGTTACTAATGCTAGATGCTGGCGAGTGTAAATCCTAGATCTAGGCGATGAATGAATTGTGAAATGTTGGTAAAAGTGAACCCCAAGTCTATCACGTGATGCTGGTGAAGTGAATTTCAGGTCTAGGCAATGAGATGTTGGTGAAAGTGAATCTTAGGTCTGAGTTTGAGATTATTATAAGACACTAGTAGAAATCTCGAGTCTATCGTATGTCACTGGTGGAAATCCAAGGTTTAACGTGTGATGCTAGTGAAGTGAATTCCAAATCTAAGAGGGTAAATACTCGTGAAGTAAATTTTAGGCTTAAGCGATTAGATGTGAATTGGAAAATCCTAGATTCTGGTGGTGAATGGTGAATGTTTGATAACTGAACGTGTGGCATACTTGCACCCGCTGTGTTTGTGTTTGTGTTGAGAATTTGTGTTGATGCGGTGGAATACTTGCGTTCATGGGTTTGTCTGTTGTTATTATCTTGTTGTATTACCAAAAAGGTATTTTTTAAACTCACCACTCACTAAGTTTTTTATTTACGTTTTAAGTTTCCCCTCCCCAGGTTGTTAGGTGTTGAAGCCAAGTAAGGAATGGAAGTCAAGCATAAAAGCCAAGTAAAGGAAGAAAAGATTGATGGTTATGTAAACTTGTGCAATGTGCAAGTCGTATCATCCTATCTTGTGTTTAAGGAGTCAGTGGGTGAGAACTTCACTCCTTAATGCCAGAGGCTCCAACTTAATATTGAAGAAAGTTCGTATGATGCTTCAAGGTTGGTGAGGCCAAAGATAATGAGTGTGAAGGGTTTGAGTTAGGGAAAGGAAGCCCTGAAGCTTGTTCTTGAAATGGTTGTTGGGTGATCGAGGAGAAGGATAAGAAAGGGGTCCTTACACCTAGGGGTCCTTACACCTCTAATTACCTTGTCGTAAGGAGCAACATTTTGATGGATGAAGGCATGTGGATCAAAATTAGGTTTTATTTATATGCCGTGTGAGAAAAGGAATGTAAATATTAAGTGTGAACTTTGTGTAAAGTGTTAAGTTAATAAAAAATGGAGTTATGTTTATTCGACTGCTTATCAATTGTACTTACCACTTAGTAAATGAAATTCTTTGTCTTGGCAAGAGTGGTAAGCAATGGAGAAAGTCTAAAGGTTATATGATTTTTTGTTGCGATAAGTAAGTCTCTAATGTCTGAGGCGAAGGCTTCGCGATAAGACAAGATGAAGAGAGTGGTTTCGCTTACTAGACATTCGTCGCGTCATCTCACAATGAGATACTCGACGGGTGTCTACACTACAAGAAAAGTAACCTTTGTTGACGTAGCAAAATGTCGCAAAAACCCCAAACAACATCGAGAAAGTTTATTGCGATGTCATGAACGACGTCGGCAAGTACATTGGGATAGGCGCATGGAGGATTTTTCACCGACGTAGATCACATCAACATCGAGAAAACTTTCGTTGGCTATCGCAACACCGCGTTGCGATAGGTTTCCACGACGCCGTGTTGCGATAGGTTTCTGCGATGCCGCATCGCGATAGGTTTCCACAACGCCGTGTCGCAATAGGTTTCCGCGATGCCGCATTGTGATAGGTAGGTTTCTGCGATGCCGCGTCACGATAGGTAGGTTTTTGCGATGCGGCATCGGAACAGGATTGCTTAAATTCGCCGTTCTTTGAATTTTGATGCTTCCTTTCCGACTGAACTTTCTCTTCCTAAGAAATTCCTATTTCTTTAT
>JBBPDI010078324.1:0-14576 GCA_037974545.1 Cucumis variabilis | reverse complement strand
TCGGGCCATGGAATTCCGATAACTTGAAAGGACCTTCCGAGGAGCATGATAGGGATTGATCTTCGATGAGAAAATTGGGAAAGGAATTTAGAATGCAATGGATTCAAGGCCTCAGTGGTAATTGAAATGCAGGAATTCAGTGCAGAATCACGAGCGGGAAGTAGCGTTTGGTCTTGAAGAAGAGGGAAAATTACTTTCAACAATGCCTTGATTCAGTCAAATCGGTAAAATCACTATATACAGATATATCCGTTTATATTGAATTTAGTAAATCTTAAATTTAATCTCCAAAAATTAAATTGTTTTTAGAATTAATTAATTAGTAATAACTTTTTTGGTAAGAAAATGGAATGTGTGAATATGTTTCAAAATTTTACCTTTTTTAGTGTGTGAAAGAAACAATTTTATTGATGATATGGAATTAAAAAGAAAAAAAAAAAAAAAAAGAGAGGGAAAAGACTCCCATGGGGGATTACAAAAGATCTTTCCTACTGAAAAGAAAGCTAGGTAAAGCTATAATGGTGAAATACGAATAACATTACCAAGTCACCATCCTATTCACTATAGTATCAGTAAATCTAACTTTTTCCTTGAAAGATTCTATTGTTTGGTCATTCTCGGGGTCCACCAAGGTACATGAAAGAAGAAGATTAGGATCTTTTGGTAGGACAACTTTTCCATTGTTCATTTGGATAGATGATTTTAGATTAATTATTTAGCATAAATCATTCTATTAAATTGTCTTTAATTTTTAATTTGAAACTTTCCAAAACAATTTTATAGATAGGGAATTACCACTTTAGAAAATCTCAACTTGACTCCTTCGATTTTTATACAACTTTAATCTAGCACGTGAAAATCGCTAAGATGATCCTGCTAAAGTTAGGATGAACTTTGATGCATGTCTTAGTTCATTAATCTAGGACAATTGGTCTAGATTGTTCAATGATCTTGCTAAAACACCCAATTCTCATCTTTTACTATTTGAGAGAATCAATATCTTTGAGTTGTGTTAGAATAGCATGTTAATCTTTAATTGAATGTTGTTCTTGAACTTGAACTTGCTAGAGTTTCTTTGTTTTTTAAGAAGAAATTAACTTAATTCATCATTTCTACATGACCATAACTAATAAAATTGAATTAGATTAATTCTAAGCATGAAAGATACTAGTTTCTTAAAGGAAATAAAAGATGAATTCTAACATAAATTTTCTTTGGTTCAATTGCCAATCTTGCCATTGTAGAGTTCTCTTGTAATGTATCTTGTTGTTTGAATGATTTAGGTTTCAAATAGAAAGAAGTCTTTGTTTGATCTCTTAATTGTTCCTTCAATTTAGAATGAATTGTAATTACTCCCAATTCTTATATCTTAGTCAAATCACCAAAAGAAAAAAGAAGTTGATTTCTAAAGGTGACTTTGATTAAGAGAGCAACTTGATTTCTAAAGGTGACTTGATTAAGAGTCATGAATGATAAGCATTCTTATTTTCTCTTTGTGATTCAATAATAAAAGTTGCAATAAATCTCAACGCCTTAAGCCTCATTATTTCTTTTGAGAGTTAATTCGTTGTCTTGTTAGATTTGAAGTAAGAATTGAATAAAATTTGCTTCTCTAATCTTCTTATTGTTTTTTTGCCACCAAAAGCTCTCTTTACATTCTTGCACATTAAAATATTAATTTTAATGCTTTCTTTTCTTTTTAGATTCGTTTTTACATTTCAATTTGAATTTCTACTTTCCCATATTCAGTAAACAAAAAGTAAGAAAAATTATATAAATTCTTTTGGTTGAAGCTAAAATGGTAAGTTCCTCTCTTACTACAATTTCTTTGAATTTGCAATTTTAGATTTAATCTTGTCTGTAAGGACTTAATTTTGTTGCATTAACATCATAAATAGACTTACCGGATTGTATCACTTAACATGTACATTTTTAACTTCGTAAAATATAGGGTCGTTGCCGGGGAATCTTGGCATAGTGTGGAATTCCTAGTTGAATCTTGATTTTTCAATGTTAGATTGCAAATCAAGAGCATCTTTTTCTTCCAACAATAGTAGCATATAGGGAATATTAGAAATAAAAGAAAATATACAATAAAAGGTTTGCATGATCTTGACTCTTTTTGCTTTAAAAAGTTTGCATGATAATTTTTATCTACTTACCTATCAGAAACCTTACATGAATAGTGGGAAGAATTATGTTCTAGTTATCCCCATAACAAACAAATGACAAAGTACAATACTTCTATAGTGGGAGCTCTAAGTGACAAAACCGCAACACAGGCTTGATATGTGTTATGTATAGCCTATTTACGAAATCCATTGGGATTTGACTCTTCTTACTCTATTATACTAATGCACTGTTAATTCTTTTCTATAGTAAATTGGGTATTGTTTTGAGATCGTAGAATTTTTCTTTTAGCCAATTTAATTCTTTGAATTGCATGATATTTTTTTTCTACCATTCATTCATTTGTGCAATAAAGTCAATTCTTGTATCCTTTGATGTTTTAAACCTTCACCGAAAATTTAACACCATACAAAATGGTTACAAAATAAGGTTAGTTCAACCTAGCTCAGTCCAGTCATAATTAATATGTATTAAGTTATAGAAAGTAAAATAAAAATCAAATAAAAATCTCTTCTACCTCAAGATTTGATAAGTTAGTTCATTAAAAGAATATAAAAAAAACATAATCTAAAAGTATAAAAAAAGAAAAAAAAAACTAAAATCTAGAAAAATATAGTAGGTACAGTTTTATTTTTATTGTATTACTATGTCTATATTACAATTTATTCATTAAGATACATGTATCAAATTGTAAACGTGTAAAGCTATAAAAGTGTCTCATACTCCTATTAATGCTATAAATTTCAAAGCATTGATTAATGTTTTAAACCAAGATAAAGTTCTCTAACACCTCTCAACTTTATTCAAGTTTTATGAGATTGTAAATTTGTGAATCAAAAGTATCAAAAACTCCTATTTATGCTACTTATGCTAATTTCAAGCATTAGTTGTTAATGCTTGCAAATCCATTGTCACAATAATTCCCAAAATATGGTTTCTTGCATCTCTCTAAGTTTGATCAACTTTTGTCAATGCTAAATCTACATCATTTATCTTGTTAATGCTGTAAATTTCAAAGATGACGTTATTAATAACATAAATAAAATCTCAAAGTATTGATTATTAATAATACAAATTAAAACGATAAATAAATAAATTAAATTAAATTTAAAATTTGGTCTCCATCATCTATAAGCATTAGAATTAGTCCATGTAAAAAATATTTAGTGGCTATTTATGTGGATTTTATTACATATTATTAATTTGTAACCAAAGACTAAATTATTTTTCTAAATTACATTGGCCAAAATAAAGTAGTTAAAATCATTTTGTTTCTTGGTTTCTGTTTTTTTTAAATTTAAAGTATAAATATTCCTTTTCCCTCTAACTTTTTTAATTGTCATCCATTTTTTACCAAGTTTTTAAAAACTAAGTAAAGTTTTTAAACCAAAAAAAGAATTATATTTAAAAACATGTTTGAATTTTAGAATTTAGTTAATAACATAACTCTTTTTACTTTTATTAAAATTAAAATCATTACATGAATTAGGAAGAAATATACCTAATTGGTTACCAAACACGATATCTTTCCACCTACCATTGATTTTTTGGAGATTGGAACAAGATTTACTAGATGTTCCAATACTTCATCCACTATTCCTAAAAGAGAAAGAGATTGAGTTGGACAATTTTAGATTTGTTTGACTTACCTTTTATAGATGAATAAAACATGTTTCAAAATAAGATTAGTTATAGCCCAATCCATACATAATTAATATATTCAGTTATACAAAGTAACATACAAATCTCTTATAGCTCAAGATCTAATAAGTAGTTTATGAAAAGAATATAAAAAAAAAACATAATCTACAAGTATATAAAAAAACTAAAATCCATAAATATTATTAACAAGAATGAACAGTAAAATCCAAAATGTGTAAATAGAAATGTTTAATTATTTTATCCTTTTCTAAAATAGGTATGCCAAAAACACTAAATTAAATAGAATATTGCAACTTACTGCTCTATGTGATATCAAGAGAATAACATGTGCTTAAGTTTCTTTTTGGTAATGAATTGGTAACTTCTAGACGTGAAGAATTTGTGGATACCCTGAAAGTGTTGAGACATAGAGGTCTTTGGAATGTCAAACAAAAACATTAAAATTAGATTGATGAAAAGAGAAAATAAAAAAAAGGTAATACTACACGTGGTCGGAGCTATTTTATCTAGTAATAAGCTGAATATGTTCCTATAGTATGCCAAATTGAATTCAATCTCAATCTTGTGAGATTGAATGTGGTCAGCCACACTAAGAAGGTGGACATTGAGTGGTATATTATATTTTCTTCTATGATGTTGCAATAAATATATATATATATATATAATAAATTATAATTTTTTTGTGTTGTTTGTGGTTCTCGAGTGTTATTGTTAGGAGGTACCCAAAACATGGACTTTATTAACTTGATCACCACGAGAATATAATTGTAAAAGATAGTTCCAAACTGACATTTGTAATCATAGATTATGAATGTGTTGGTATAATCCTAGCCATAAATTTTAGGGTGCCAACTCATATACTTAGAAGAGATGTCTTGGAATTTGTGTCAAGCCCGACCTAAAAGTGATGAATAACACATCTAGCCACTTTCTTAACTCAAGCTTTGTAGATAGTTACACAAAGCTTGCTCGCCCTCCCACCCATCACACAGTACAAAAAATTCTTTATGCACGACTTTTAAACCATAATTAAGAAGACAGTAAAATTAGACTGATGAGAAAAAAACAATTCAAAACAATAAATATATATGTATTTTAAATAAGATAAATACCACAAGTGACAAAAAATAACTACATTATTGCTAAATAAACTACAATCAAGTAAGAATATTATGAAACTGACAAAAAAAAACAATGTTATTAGAAAATAGCATTCACATAGACAGACATATCATGAACTCAAGAATAGGAAGTAGCAAGTATACTTTATCCATACAAAGTTCTTTTAAGTAGTTATTTGGTAGAGTTTTCATTTATTATAACCGCATGAAGTCATGAAAATATTTGGTTGAATTGCTTTTTTTTTAGTAATTAACTCATTTTTCACTTTTGATTTGGTTTAGTTTATGAACTATTGAACTGTTTGTGTTTGTTGATGCAAAGAATAATAAAAATTGTAATTTTGTTTCTCATTCAAATAAACATTCAAAAAACCATCTCTTGTTGTAACATCCCAACTTTAAGATAATTAATTTAATCAAATTATTTTATTTTTAAGATTTTAAATTTTGTTGGATTGTTATTTATTTCTTTTAAAGAATAATTTTATTTAATAAAAAAATAATTTTTTCAAATAGGAAAAGTAGTATTGGAAAGGTAAAAGATTCCACCCCTCTTCTTCCTTGCGCGTGACAGCACCCAATTTTTTTATTCTTTCTCTTCTCCTTTCTCCTGCCCTAGTGTCGCCGCCCCACTCCCGATCAGTCACCGCCGGCCGCCTCCCCATCTCTCTTTTCCGTTCAGTTCTGCACCGCCGGTCGTCGACGAAGGCCTCTGTCTCCGTCCGCTCCGGTTTGCGAAGCCGTCGCACAGGGCGTTCCCTACACCGCCGCGACGTTCACGAATCGACACACACCGTCGCGACTCCGCCACCAGTAGTCACGCCGTCGATAGCCTTGCCGTCGAGTGGTTCTTCTTCCAGCAGATCCGCGGGTAGCTTCGAGCCCACACCGTCCGCGCGTAGCTCCTCCAACGTTGCGCCGTCGTGTCTCGCTTCAGGTGACGGGGCACGTCACCGGCCGACCTAAGGTCTCGTTGGCGTGGTCACCCAGTTGGAGCTGCAGTCACCAGGACCCGCGCCGCTGCATCCCTCCTTTTGCTGGCCGTAAGACAGCCGTGCGCCGCTCCTCCATCCGGCTTGCACTCCGCTTTGTTTGCACGATCCTTTCGCTTAGGTTTGATAGCTACTGCCTCTGGATGGTTGAAGTTTTATTGATGAAATTTTGATGTTGGGTTGTTGTTTCAAAAATTTGTCCAAGTATTATGGTTGGATTAATGGTTGGTCTGTTGTTCGATCATAGGTATTGAGGGTAGCGCATGATTGTGATTGTCTTTGGGTTCACAAAAAATATTGGTTTTGGTTGGAACTCGATTCGTTAACATTGGGTAAGTTGTGAAAAATCACATTGGGTTGATTTTAATTGAATGATGTGTTGGAGAGAGATATTGAGTATTTATGTTAATGTTTAGGTTCGTTTTTTGTAAACCTTAGTGCGGTTAAGGAGCTTACATAACTTTAAGGTAAGGGATTTGCTACTACTGGACTCACCGATAAAATAGAATATGTTGACCGTATGTTGTCTCTAAACTGAGGATGGATGTCAGATATGACATGTATATATATTGAAGTAGGCTTGAGATTGAATGTATGTTGTGTTTGACTGAAAATATACACACATATATATACATGGAGGTTGGATATGATATATACATATCGATATAGTCTTGATGTGATACTGGGATTGACTGGAAATATATATATGTATATGTATATATATATATATATATATGGAGGTCGAAGATGTTATGTATATATTGATGTAGAAAAAGCTCCCTGCTTATACTTCTCTCTTTTGAAATTGTAGCCTTCAAACACTTACCTGACCTATATGAAGAAGATATTGATTTTGAGAATATTTGGTATAGGTGCTCCAATTACATAGGTGCTGATGACTACCATATTGTTGAAGGATTCCTATTTAAAGGTAAACAGTTATGCGTTCCTCACACCTCATTACGAGAAGCTTTACTGAAAGAAGCACACTCTGGAGGGTTAGCCGGACACTTTGGGCAGAATAAGACGTTTGAGATTATTTCTAAAGGATTCTATTAGCCTTAGCTAAGGAGAGATTCTCATAATTTCGTAAAAAGGTGCTTCATTTGCGAAAGAACTAAAGACACAAGCATTAATGCAGGCCTATATTCCCCACTGCCCATCCCAACTTCCATTTGGGAAGACTTATCAATTGACTTTGTGGTTGGATTACCTAAAACCCAAAGACATTTTGACTCAATTATGGCGATAGTAGACAAATTCAGCTAAATGACCCACTTTGTAGCTTGCAAAAAGACATGATGCAATCTATATAGCTAACCTCTTCTTTAGAGAGGTGGTACGACTACATGGGGTACCTAAAACTATTGTGTCTGACATAGATGTTAAGTTTCTAAGCCATTTCTGGCGAACTTTGTGGAAGAAGTTTGACACAACACTGAAATTCAGCACTACAGCCTATCCACAGACAGATGGATAAACTGAAGTAACCAACAGAATCCTAAGGAATTTATTACGTTGTCTTAGCGGATCAAAACCTAAACAATGGGATCTAGCACTTGCTCAAGCTGAATTCGCCTTCAATAATATGAAGAACCGTTCAACGGGAAAATGCCCCTTTGAAGTAGTATACACTAAGCTAGGTTAACCCTCGACCTTACTAAACTACCTACAACCGTGGACCTTAATAAAGAAGTAGAAAGCATGGTAGAAAACATTAAAAAACTGCACAAGGAAGTTTATGATCACCTTATGAATACTACAGATTCCTACAAAAAATCAGCAGATAAAAAGAGAAGATAAGTCGATTTCTCCAAAGGAGACCTAGTAATGGTACACTTAAAGAAGAATAGATTTCCTATTGGCTCATATAACAAATTGAAAGACAGACAGATCGGCCCATTTGCTATACTAGAGAAATATGGAGATAATGCCTTTAAAATCAATCTACGATCAGACATCCACATACATCCAGTTTTCAATGTCGCTGATTTGAAGCCGTATCATGCACCAGACAATTTCCGACTTGCTGATTGATGAACTCTGGGACGAGTCCATCCTTAGAGGGGTGGAATGATGTAATAAGAATAAGACTAAAAAAACTATAGTTAGTTAAATGCCATAGTTAGTTAAAGACAGTTGTAGAACAGTTAAAGCTGTAGTTAGCTAAACTGTTAGATACCTAACTGTTTCAAAAAAAGTTACTTGTAACTACTTACAAAATCTCAATAAATACTTTTCTCTTAGCCCTTATTGGCAGAGAATTCATTTTGAGAAAAAAAAAACAAATCCAACTTTGAATTACATCAATGGTATGATCATTAATGAAGGTTACAAACCACCGTTTTCTAGAAGAGGTAGTAACCTTGGATTGCCCCCAAACATCACTGTGGATAAGGGTGAAAGGTTGAGTTGGCTTATATGGTTGTGAGGAAAAGGAGGCCCGATGCTGTTAAGTCTGAATACACACGTTACAAGATAAAGTAGAGACATCAATTTTAGAGAAGAGATGGAAAAATAAATATTTCATGTATTGAAATTTTGGGTGGCCTAGATGAAAATGCCAAAACACAATTTTTTTTAGAAGTAGTAAAGTACAATGATAAAAAGTTAGTCCTAGAAATACTGCTAGAGGAAGCATCATCGTCAAGGAGATAAAGTCCCCTACTGTAGTGGCCGTGGGTAGTGGCAATCATCCACCTCCAGCTTAAGTCCTGAAAAGAAACTGAATCAAGTAAGAAAGTTGTTTTGTAGTTCAACTCGAGGGTAATCTTGCTTATAGATAACAAATTATAAGAAATTATGGGCATATGCAACACATTTTGTAGGACCCCTTGAAAGGGAAAAATTTGCCCCTTCCCAGCAATGGGGGCCAAGGAACCATCTGCTATTCTGATTTTCTCGTTAAGGAACATAGGAAGCAAAACTCTAAGAAGAACCTGTCAAATGCTTTGTAGCACCCGAATCCAGAATCCAAGGATTCTTTCCATTAACACTGATAAGACTGAGGCATACCTGATTGAGCAATAGATCCTAGTATGGACGGACTACGATCATTCTAGTTTCCAGTGAGTCCAGATGGTTAGGAGGTTTTAGCAGATTCACTCACATGCTTGCCCTGAATTCTGTTTGTTGTTTGGAGGATGTTTCTTACCTCATTGGAGACGACCATGTAATTTCCAACATTGTTTCTTTGGTTTGCCACTGTTTCTTGCAATGCTCGCGGATAGGGACAAGTTTTCCGCTCTTCTTCT
Source organism: Cucumis variabilis (assembly GCA_037974545.1). Lineage (NCBI taxonomy): Eukaryota > Viridiplantae > Streptophyta > Magnoliopsida > Cucurbitales > Cucurbitaceae > Cucumis > Cucumis variabilis. The sequence goes on along the minus strand of JBBPDI010078324.1, from coordinate 5,417 downwards.
CACTGTCATGAGTGGAGGACCTCACACAAAGGCAGAGGAATCAACAACGAGAGGGGTCAGGATATTCATAACACTCGTACGGTCCTCCTCATGGTAGACTTCAGAAAAAACCTCCATCAAGGAGGAAATAGGTCTCTGGCCCAGTATATGACCATAAACTACATCAAACTTGGAGTTGAGACCAACAAGGAAGTCATATATTTTGTCAACCTCTTCAAGTCTAGAGTGTTGTATGCCATCATTGGGCAGTTCTAGACAATCTCTCTGCAAATATCCATTTCCTGCCAAATGAGGGAAAGTTTGTTAAAATAGGATGTTGCATCCATAGTCCATTCATGGACTTGTTTTCTTAGTGTGTAGAGGCGAGAGGCATTCTGACGCTTCGAATAAAGTTTTTGAGTTGTGTCTTATATATCCTTAGCAGTTGCAACACATAACTAGGGCTTGCCAATCTGTTGCTCCATATTGTTGATTAACATGGACCGAATGAGGAATCCTCCCCTTTCCAGGAACTTCTTGGGAATCACCTGGTGAGGGTGAGGTATTCTTCTGTCAGAAAGCCAAATTTGTGGCGCCCCTTAAGGACATTTTAACAAATTGTGACCAAGAGAAGTAGTTTTGTCCATTAAACTTCTCCCTTGCAAAGACTCTGTTAGTTTGTGCCACAGAACTAAACACGTAAGTAGAAGACAAATTAGGGAATGAAGTTATCGGATTCTCGAAATACATTGACAAGTTGGTTGAATGCTAGGACTTGGTGTGTGTGTAAGGGCTCCAAGAGCTGCAAGTTCTTGTTGAAACATAGCCAATTGTTATTTGGTGGTATCCTGCACTTTTGGTTTGGATTGGGCAGAGGACTCACCAACTTCGAATTCCGACTGGATATGGAGGTTACCAACACCAAGATGATAGTGGGATAGGGTTTCTGGTAGGATATAATTTCTGGTTGGATAGTGGTGAGAGAAAGTTTGGTTCGGCTGACCTAGGGCTTGCGGCTGCACCAATGGAGGCAGGATGAAGGAAGTCGACGACAGATTCATTAGAGTTTGGGGCGACTGTGTATACGGTGTGTATAGATGTGGTGGCTGTTACTGTTGGTTGAGAAACCCACTCGACAGCACGTGTGGCTAGGGGATACATTGGCCGGTGTGGTTTGAAGGTGGAGAACAGGTCATTCATGGCGGCGGTGATCCAATGTGAACAACAGTGTTAATACCGGCTGTTATCTATTCGACAGTGAGATTCTCCTCTGTTCAAGTTCCATCAAGATTGGTGTCTAGGATTTTGTTGTTATCTCGCTTTGATATCATATTGAAAGAGATATAGAGAAATAACACCAAGTTATACGGAAACCCTATTACTGGGAGAAAAATCACAAAAGAACTTTTCTTATTATTTTCTTGTGAAACCAAAGTACAAGAGAAGGAAGATTAATAAGCAACAACAACCTTAATAAAAAAGGGAAGAATAATTATGGTAACATAATTTACATAACTATCCTTGGGCTTGCAACATACAACAAGCCCACAAATTCTAACACGAACATATTGCATTGCTATTTTGCTCCTAAAGAGGCAGGTTTTGCCAAGATTTACTTTTAGGTGTAGATTTATTAGTGATGGTCTGTGATCTTACGTTGCAATAATGGAGGGACCTCACAAGATGCATGTGGTACTACTCTCATTATTAGTTGGTTTTGAGTTGGAACTCCATGTTATCTATTGAGAGCGCATGAAACCTAGATGGGTACTTGGTTGAAAAAAAATATCCGATCCAAGATTGATGAACCCATGAAGGGGTACCATTTTAGATTGATGAACCCATGAAGAGGTACCGTTTTGAGGACATGTCGAGGATCCCATATTGGAAAAATGGAGAGACCTCACAATGTTTATAAGATATATGTGAAATTCCTCTTATTGCTATTTGATAGTCGGATTTAATCATATGAAGGTGTTAGGCCACCAATCCCGATTTAACATTGATGGAGGAGTACGAAAGCTAGTTTGGGGCTGTAGTTGGTTTTACGTCAGGGAGGAGGGAGAAGCCACCCATCAAAATGTTTGAAAATGAGGGTTATACATTGGTATGTATGGGAGAGTAGGTTATTATGTTTTTACACTTTGTCTGTAGAGAATTCTCAGAGAAAAGGGGAGAGCTTACTAAACTTCTCGAATTGGCTGGGAGCTTTAGCTCAGGGTGTGTGGATAAGGTTTATATTCTTAAAGTGAGAGTTTAGAATTGAGTACGTGATGTTGCTTAAATCAAAACTGATAAAATCTTTTGATTTGATTTTTTTTACCGACCATATGATGATATTTTCATATTGAGTTACCTGAAAATTCTTACTATCAATGTTCAAGATGTAGGTGGTATGGAGAACCCAGGTCTAAATCACCCTCCTGAAGTAGATTCACTGCCAGATGGTTTTGTTGAAAGCTCTGCAGAAACTCAAACATCTTCAACACAGAATTTTGAAGAAGCAAAGTCATTAGATTGCCAACGAAAAACTTTACCAGAATCTGATTTTTCCGATGGTCAAAGGCATGAGATCATGGAAAATGTTGAAACTGAGAAATGTAGTTCAGAGAATACTCAAAAGTTGAAAACTTTAACTGTTGCTTCATCTGAAACAGAAAAATTGAATAATTTGGAGAGTTTGGAAAAGATAGCTGGCAAGGGTTGTATGGAACTAGCAGAAACTGACATTCTTAATGTAAAAGAAACTTCTAATGAGGCTGCAATTGACGAGTCTGGCTGCAGAAAATTAAAAGGAGAAGCTCAAGGTGAGTCTCAAAGTTCAGACAAGGGTGCATTTATTTATCTTGCAGCGCACACTCTTTGTTATTATTATTGATCTAAATCAGAATACTGATTAACTAATATAAACATGGCCTTCCTTTGTTTCATCTTTCTTTTTACTGGATAAGAAATAATTTTATTCAAGAATGTGGTAGGGTGCTGAAAATTGTGTGGTAGGTAATGGATGCTCATGTGAATAAGACTAGAAGAAGTAGAGAAATGCAGCAATGCTGAGACTAGCATGTGGGAAAATAAAATTTGAAAAGGATGCCAAAAGAGATTTTGTCCTTCATGTCTATGAGGCAGTTATCAATTAGCAAATATTAGAAAATTTAGTTTTGATTTTCCAATTAGAAGAGACGAAGTTTATGATTATATCTGTAATATTCTACTTAATCAAAAGAATACAGAGAATTCTCTTAAACAGAGCTTAGAAACAACTGCTTGACTGTTTATTAATACAATTGAGATTAACTAACTGACATATAAACTAAATATAACAATAACTGTTTACAAAGAAACTTTGTCTCTTTTGTAGAGTTGGAGTCCCTCCATTTAGGTGGACTCCTTTGTGGTTAGTCTTTTGTATGCCTGTGTATTCTTTACTTTTATCTCAATAAATTTTTCATAAAAATGAAAAAAAAATGAACTCTCTAATACCAATGACATAGTAGAGCATTTATATTGTAACATCAACCCGTTGTTGGCTTCTTTCTCATGGGTGCCAAAAAGTGGCTTGGAGTCTTTTGTTTCAAATACAGGAAGGGTAGGTACTATCACCTACCGTATAAAAAATATACGGCCTTCTAATAATTAATTTGTTTAGTCTTGTTTGCCGCAATAACTGTGGACCCATTGGTCATAGGAGTAAGCAAAGTGTAAATGCTGTATTTGAGGTCATGAGTTCAGAAAATCACCCATCTAGAATATGAAACGTTCTGGAAGTTTTTTGGATGAGTCGATTTCTGGATGATGGTCTGAGATGTGTAAATGAGCACGGAGCTCACATTTTTGCTATACCTATCACCAAAATCTATTTATTATTATCATCTTTTATTACTTCTTTCAGCCACTGGTGTCGGGTTGGATGCATCAACAGCACATGAGAAGGAAATGTCTGTGACAAAGGTTGTTCAAAATACGAAAAATGTGAGTAATTTGCATTGCTTCCTTGGTTACGTTGCATTTTAGCATGGGCAATTGTTTTGATCTTAATTTTGTATTTGTTAGCTTTCTGCTAGATCTAGGAAATTATTGAATCCTGGTCACTTCTTTGATAAACAATACCGATTCAATGTGCCACCCAAAGTACAATTAAATATTCACCAAAGTGAGCTTAGCTGAAGGATAATTGGCATGACCTATCATCCTTGAGGTGGTGGGAGGTTCAATCTCCCATCTCTACAATTGTTGTACTAAAAAAATTGTCAAATTAGCTCTTGAACTAGATATCAGGAGTAGCTTCCTTTTTTGTCGTCATCTTCTTCTTATTATACGTATCTCTCTCTTCCCCCTCCCCCTACCCATCAATAAATTTTCTCGTGCATCAATGTGAAAAGACCTTCGGTAGTTTTATTGTTGTAGTTAATAGTGGCCTTTTCATTGGATTGAAATGTGGGTTGCTTTCTCCCCATGTCTCCATTCTATTTAAAGGCCAGAAATTTCATTGGGTTACTAAGTTGCAATAACTTTCAGGAAAGTGCTGAACTCAAACGCAAGAATCCAAAGCGTACATTTAAGTCAGAAAAGGAGTTTCTTGAATTTACTTTAAAGTATCAGCAAGTTCTTGCAGAAAGAGATTCAGGCAAGTAAAGAAGTGAACAAATGAAAAGTTTCACTTTTTCAATACTGTCTGTTTTTCAAGTACTTTTTATATTTATTCCAGATGATGATTCATGTGGGCTATTCATTTTGTGCAAAAGGTTGGTGTATAACAACAAATTAAGCTCTATACTACCTGCACGCTACAAGACAAGACTAGTATGAACTTCGATTGCTATTAGATTATCTGGATGTTTGTCAATTGTTTCAAAAAGGCAGACAAAGATTTTTCGTTTTTAAAAATTCTAAGCCGAGTGAGTCTTTTCCCCCCTATATCTTGAGTAAAACCTCTAGCTTCGTTCAGATTGGAAATGAAAATTTTCTTTTTAGCCGATCGCAATGAAAAGTTGCTTGTATATTTTCTTTAAAAGTGTTCACCTTTTTGTTACTTTGTTATAGTATCAAGCTGAAGATAATCCACAATGCTGCAGTTTATATCGGTCTTATGTTTGGTCACCGAAGAGTTTTTTGCAATTTGTCTTTGCAGATGCTTTTTTTATAGTATTATAATCCCTATGTTCAATTATTTAGAGGTCAAGAAAACTTTGTGGGATTTATTAACTCTATTATATTATTATTTCATTTAGGTGAAAGATTTGAATATCCTGATTGTTGGAATCCTTTCTTTTTTTACTAGATATTTTCCTTGAATATTTATGGAAAGATTATGGAAATGTTTTCCTTATTTCCTTAATCTTCTCCTGTTTTATTCCATTGTATACTCTATTTATTCTCCATTATACCTATTGTATTATTCATTAGAAAATAATAACAAACAATCGTGGTTTTTCTCC
>JBBPDI010078287.1:0-14583 GCA_037974545.1 Cucumis variabilis | reverse complement strand
TGTACCTATTCCAAAGTTTAGAGGATTAATTAAAATTAGGGTATGCTCTTATTATCTATATGTGTTTTACAATTATTCTCACGTCATACTTTAGTTTTTATAATGAAAATTTGATAGAATAGTATATTTGTAAGTAACAATTCTACATATTTAGGATTTTATGGAAACACTAAATTTAAAGTTATAATGAAATGAGCATTTGTATAACTTAATTAACATGATTACTTTCATTTGTGCTAAAAAAAAGCAAAGATAAAAGGTAATTATTTAGATGGTATAGTAATTATTTGATGTTTTGTTGTTCGTGTTTTAAAATTAAGTCGAACATACCAATTTCTTTGTGTTGTTATTTATTGTTGATGGAGTAGCATGTTGTGAAAGAAGACTGGTTTGCCTTGACCTATTCGAGGTTGGGTCGTTTGGATGAGGAGGACAAGTCCATCATTTTATTCCTTGCATTCCCTTATTCTTACTTTTGGATTCTTAATCCTAACTAACTACTTATTAACATTTTTTTAAAATCAGGTTAAATTTTAAAATTGAAAAAATCGTTTTTAATAGGGGTGAAAACGGGTTGGGTTGGGTTGTCGGGTTGCATAATTTTTTTTCTTTTTTTTTCTAGTTTTTAATTATTATAAAAGTTATAAATTATTAGATTTAAATTTCAAACATACATAATTCAAATTTTCATACAATAAAATTTGAAAATGAAATATTAACCTAATTTATTTTTTATTAAATAATATATATATATATATATTTATTTATTTGTTTGTTTATTTTTATATATATATTATATTAATTCGGGTTGGGTTGGGTTGAACCGAATTTTTCAACCCCCAACCCGAGACCCAACTCAACCCGAAAAAATCATTTTTTTTAACCCAGCCCAACCCATATTTTAATTAAACCCAACCCAACCCTTGTTATATGGGTTGGGTAGTCCGGGTTATTCGGGTTCAACCCATATTCTTACATCCCTAGTGATCAGTGAAGATGGCGATTAGCTATTTATTATTAGTTTAAATACGATTAAACTTATTTTTGTCCTAAGTCTTTGCTGTTTAAAAAAATATAATAAAATTTTAAATAATATCTAAAATAAATATCGATAGGATTATTGACGTCTATCAAATTAGTTTCTAAATATTTGATGAGTTAGTCATTCACATTAACTTTGCTAGTTTTTATTTGTTTATTAAATTTTAAATACATTTTTACTTTAACTTCTAAGTTTAGTTTTCATTTCGAAAAAATTTTCACTTTTATTTTTAATTTTCTTACTATCGATTAATATCAAACTATTTTTTTAAAAATTACATTATTGTAATTAAATTTGTTTTCAACACTTTAGTCGAAATTTTTATTAGATTCTAAAACAATTCATGAAACAAGAAAACAAAAAAGCAACAAAAATGGTAGTAATGTAGACCTAATGTAAACAATAAATGTTCTAACTTGTTTGAAGAATGTAAAATTGTTATTTATTAATTTTAAAATATTTTTTTATTTTCTTGTTTTGATTTTCAAACTCCTTAATAACGAACAACTAGAGTTTTGGTGTTAAGTGTATTTTTGGCTAAATAATAAAAAATACTTCCAACTTTATGGTTTGTGTTAAAAATATCCTAAGCTTGCAAAACTTTCAAAAAGGATTCAAATATACCCTTACCGTCAATTTTGGATAAAAACTGTTAAAGTTTTTTTTAGAAAATACCTATGAACTATTGAAAAGTTTCGTAAATACCATTTAACTTTAAAAATTATAAAAGTACTCTCATTAATCCAATCTTTACACCAAATTTCATAACATTCAAAATAAAAAAACCAAAATCTTAACTTAAAACCATAGTTTTAAATTTCCATCAATATATCGATATTTTCACATTTTCATGGGTTCAATATCAATAGAAGGGGTGAATTGATATTTTCATTACATCGTAGAAAAATCCACAAATCACAAAAAATAAATATCAAAAGTGTTGGATTTTATGTCCTAAAACTTGCAAATAGTAAATATAATTTATTGATCATCATTAATAAAATATTACTTTTGCAATTTCAATAAATTGAAGAGCTATTGATTATTAGTTTTGTTTTAATATAACCTAAATTCAATAAACTAACATGCTAAGCTGTTTGATGAGTCTTGAACTGTATGTAGAGACATACAATGATCAATGTTCAAGATACAACTTAAAGAGTCTATAGTATATGGATAATGTTGGATACCTTATTTTGATAACACTATGGATACGACTCACTTTGTATTTGATACAAATGCAATGATTCAATGCATCGTGTAGATGACATGTCAGTGAGGGTATCTTATGCAATGAGTTTTCATAAAATCGGACCACGAAATAGAAACCACTAGATGTAACTTAGTTAACTAGTTAGGTTTCTATTACATTAAGATGACTTAGGTAACTTTGTCTTAATGTTGAGTATATTATTGAGTACTTCTATTTGTGAGGGATTGTCCTTCGATTTGTATGAGTGAGAGTGGCCAGTTTGCCGACTCAATGTGCTTATCATTTTGGGGACAAGATCGAGTGGGAACACTAGAAGAAATTTTCCCTTTAATGTCGGTTTAAAACCGACATTAATGACCTTAAGTGTCAGTTTAGAATCAACATCTATGCTAGCATTATTAAAGGCCTTTAATGTCGTTTTTTCTTTGATATCGATTTAAAACCGACATCAAAGGCCTCATTAATGTCGGTTTAAAAATGACATTAATGGCCATTGATGTCAGTTTTAAACCGATATTTTTTTATTGTGTTATTGTAGATCTTTAGTGTTGGTTTGACTTTGACGTCGTTTTAAAACCGACATTAATGATGCCTTTGATGTCGTTTTTAAACCAACATCAATGGATATCTTTAATGTCTGTTTTAAAACGACATCAAAGCCTTGTTTGGTCTTTTTTTTTTTAATTATTGCATTATTGTCCTACCGAAACTGACATTATTTGTCACGAATTATGACATAAAATGTTCGTCATCAAATATTATAAAAGTATAAAAAAAATTGTAACATGGTTGCTAGCTGTCTACCACTCTATGGCAAACCTTATATATTATTTCTATTTCACCTGCAAGACAAACGATCAACACCTACAAAACCAGCATACACTTTCACACATCCATGGCAAACCAATAATTTTTATAGCTATAGAATTCAACATCTAAGAAACCTACAAAACCAGCATACATTTTTACACTTCCATGACAAACCAATAATATTTCTAACCATATAATTCAACACCTAAAAAACGAGTGTACAAGTCCACACTTCCATGGCAAACTAATATTTTCATTTCACTTGCAAGACAGAAAATCAACACCTACAAAACCATCATACACCTCCACACTTTCATGGCAAACCAATAATATTTATAGCTGTAGAATTCAACACCTAAAAAACCTACAAAACCAGCTTACACTTTTCTACACTTCTATGGCAAACTAATAATATTTCTAGCTATAGAATTCAACATCTAAAAAACCAGCATAACCAATAATATTTTTATTTCACCTACAATGTACAAGATCCAACACCTAATATACCAACACACTTTTCCACACTTCCATATAATACTACAGAAATACACATCATCCAACACCTATATATAATCATATATCAATAAACACACTATACGCAACCACTATAAGTGAAAACTCAAAATCTAAAAATAATATGTAAGATCATGATACACTAAAGTATGTGTACTTAAAGTTCCTCCACTAACTAAAGTATGTACAACAAATACACATTTCCAACACTTCCATATAGCACTACAACAAATACACACTACAGTAAAACACTACAATACAACACCTACTTCAAATACTACAAGTAGAAAGCTACAAGCAGAAAATCCCAAAAGTAAAGTAGGTACAACAATTAGTTCCTTCACAAACTAAAGTCAACTAGTAACTTATATATTACAAAAAAATATGTAAAAGCTTACACAAATAGACTAACAAAATTTCCCATTTTGTGCAAATCTCGTCAATCTTCTCTTGCCTATATGCATTTTCTGTATTGAACTACACAAAAGGAAATGTATGGAAAGAATAAGTTTATATCATTTATTTAATTGTAATATATAAAAAGTGAAGGTAGAAACTTACAAGGCTAGTGATTGGAGTACTAAAATTATGCACTATTTCGTGTATATACTTTTGGACATAATACCCACACCCTATAGAATCCAATTGACGAGGGCACTGCATGTATATAAATTGGATACAAATTATTCCTATGTTTCATTGAAAATAATTATGTGTCAATGCAAATTACCTTTATAGGTTTCCATTTTGGAGTTGATCGATAATGTTGTAAATCATGCTTCACTTGCCATGTTTTTAATCCTCTATACATTGGAAAACATTAGAACTAGAAGATAATAAAGTGAAACAAGAAGTAAATCGTAAGTACACTTACACATTTATGACTCCATGAATGTCTTCGTTAACTTTCTTCGAAGAGAGTTCAAGACATAAACTCAATTCTCTCGAAGATCGATGACATGCAACATTCAATGAAAACTACAATAAACATCTTCAATGTGAATATACATTTAACCTCAATGAAAAAAAAAATAATGTGTTCCTCTTATTTATTTACCCAGTATTATACGGAATTAGAACTATTTGTTCCAAGGTAGCCGCTTCTAACTGGTTGGCTTAATTTCTGGATCGAAGATCACGATCCTTAATATGTGACGTTATTTTTACTTGGTTGATAACAAAAAACTTTCTTCCACAATCACATTCATCCCAAAAATATCTAAGTAAAAGCAACCTTAGTTAAAAAGGAATAAATTAACTATAGCGATAGTATTAGATATAAAGATGAGTAAAAGATGTATACTTATGTAATGTATGCTAGTATGCACATATGACCTATTTCTACCATGCCGTAGTAATGGAGCAAGTCCTCACGAGCTAAATAAACGAATTTGTTTTTACCAAATATTAGCTCGTTCATTGGGATGCGAACCATATCTACATCCTTCATACTGTTCACGACATGTCCATATAAGAGCTTAATAGTTCCATTAACATTTGTGTAATTTGAAGAATACACAACATCTTTCGGGATTGAATGCTCTTACCACAACTAAAGTTCTAAATGTTACCTAACTTGAGACTTACTAGTTGTGTAATTTGAGACTTACTAGTTTGTCATGAATCACAGAAATAAGTCGACGAGAACATTCAATAATGTTACCTAACGCTTGATTTAAAGTCTCTATCTTGCCTTTCATCGAAATAGGTATACTAAAATCTCCTTCCATAAGTAAGTCCACAAAGAATTTAACATTGAGACCGTCATTATTATCATCAAATACGGTGGCTACTGCAACGATATTATTAATTGCTCCTATAGCCAATTTGCATGGTGTTTCCTTTACAAGTATTAAAAGCATCGTTAAGAATAATTTACCTATAAACATTAAAAATTTAAAAGTGACAACAAAGTTAATTACCTTCACTTCTTCGTTGCTATGTGTGTTGCCCAAATCCTCATTGCTTGAGATCTATGTTAACACTTTCAATGGATGATCTCGAGTGATTATAACTCTTCTTGTAACTTTTTCTTTTTGAGTCGTCTTCTTTACGACATTTTTCAACTTCAAAACTTATCATTTTCTCTTTCTCTTTCACTATTTTGAAATATTTTGATTGAGAGACAAAACCACCCAGGCCATGTACACGTCCAACATGCTCCTTAGAGCCCAATGCTTCAGTCAATATGTCCTTATCTTTATGTGTTGCGACTAATCCATTCTATAGAACAATACAAGTATGTTCATCATTAGCTAAGTTAACAAAAGATTATATATTATATATATGTAAATCGTAAGTAAACTTACGATCCGAGAGACACAATCTCGAGTAGCATCATCAAAATAATTATTGTTCTTTCCTTTTTGTGCTTCTTTCCAAAGAGTTGAACGATAGGAAACATCACGCATTATATTCTGCAACCAAAGATATATATTTAATTAGCATAAACATATTAAGATAAATTATCTTATTCAATTAGAAAGACTCACTAATTCATTGGCAAGATTCGCATATCCCTTACGAGCAATGTGATGATTGTATACGCATTTTGATCTTCTTCTTTGAGTACAACTATAATCCTATACAAAGCATTAGTTTGCAGTTACATACCAAAACAATATTAAAGTTAACATGTAATTAAATTTATTTACCTCTCATTCTTCAGTTAGTCTAGTGTCCACAAAGGATTCCCAATCTTCTTGATTAATATAAGAATAACTTTTAGGAGGAAACTGCAAACATGATGGTTGATCCTTAAATGGAAGTATATACTTCTGAGTCAACGTGGTTTTGAAAGTTTGGTACTTTCTTGATGTAGATATTAGGATAGAATGTTTAGCAATAGGATGTAACTCAAACGACATCTACACAAGAAAAAAGAAAAATATATTTAGACTTAGGGAAATCAAACTACATTGTATGTAAAACGTAATTGTAAAATTCATACCTATATACAATCACAAATTTTATCTTTCAACTCATTCGAAACTTGTTTCCAAGATTTGTATCTGATAGGAATCTGTCGTCGAACGCAAACACCAATGTAACTTTGCATTTTCTTAAATATGGCTCCTACAGGTTGTCCGTATTCATTAAATTGAACGGGTAACCGTTGCCCAAAATTTCTTACTGATGCCAACTCTGACATAGTCGTTGGGCCACGTGGCACGAACGATTTGTTTCTTACTTTGAGAATCATTTGTATTTCATCCTCTCTGCTAGTATGTGACTCCTCCATCTATGGATCTGCAAAAAAACATATTAACATTAGTAAGCACATTAGTGAACAAAGTAATGACATATCATAAGCTTAGTAATTACAGACTCTAAACATAAATCTTTTACAAAAGAAAGTAAATGACATACCTTAATGAAACATTTATACAATCATTACTTATCAACCCAATCTACCCTCACAATCATGTCTAATATATAATGAAGTTGTATCATCAATCTCGTGAGGTGTATCAATATTGGGCATCTTTTGAACAACTCCATAACCACACTCTAGAAGCAACTCCTATTTCATCTTTATAGAAATCTTCTTCAATAGTTCTTTGTGGAGATGTTAAAACCACTGACCATTCAAGATTTAAAGAATCTTTCACGTAGAATACTTGTTTTGTTTGGGAGACTAAAATGAATGGGTCTGATTTATGTCCAATACGTTTGAGATCCACAATTGTAAACCCAAGCTCGTCCACTTTGACTCCACTTCTATTATCAACCCAATCACACTTAAACAAAACAAAAGATAATTGATGGTAATCAATCTTCCATATCTCTTGTATTATGCCATAAAATGTCATATCTGACTTTACTAGGTTTTTGTCTTTAGAACTAGACATTTGCATTGTAGTGGCTGTTATACTAACTCCACTATTTTGAACTGTCCTAATACCATCACGGCTTTTTGTGTGATAGTAATAACCATTGATTATGTAACCAGAATAAGTGGCCACATCTAGAGAAGGTCCGTGAGCTATCCATCTTAAAGAAGGTGTTATAGAATTTTTGAAAGCTTAGAGAGCAAAGGCAACCTACAAAATATATTGGATCTGATTAGTTTAGATCCAAAATAAACATGAAAGTGTATGACTTTAGTGATTACCTGTGTGGACAACCACAGACTGAATGTGCAATTATGCTTTTCTTGAATCCATTTTTTACTTCTAGATTTATCAGAGTTAAGCTTACGCAAACTCTCCATATGTTGTCTATCATAAATGAAAAAGGTATTAGGTAATTACATAACCAACTTATGTAATATGAGACTAGATAGGATTTAGAACGTACACAATGTATGGTAGAACATCATTTACATTCTGAATAATATAAAGATGAGTTTGATCTAACTACTCCTTACACGATCTGATAAAAGAAGAAGCTGATAATGCTCTATCCACGTTTGAATCCGATTTTATTACAAATGAATCTAGTCCAATAGAGCTAACTCCAACCATAAATTCATAATAGAACTCTATAGCCTCTTCAATAATATAATTTTTCTACCAAACATCCTTCTGGTCGATTTCTGTTTCGTACATAAGTTTTCAGAACTTTCATGTATCGTTCAAAAGGATACAACCATCTTAGATGAACAAGTCCAAGAACTCGATTTCTCTTATGAGGTGTACTAGAAAGTGTACCATTATAGTGAAAAATGATGATGAAAAATACTTATTTAATAGGCATAGAGTGACAGTAAGATCTTCTTGCATTCCCTTTAATTGTGATGAATCAACTGTCTTCTTACATATAGCATTAAAGAAGAAGCATAGTCAAACAATTACAAGTCTTACATGTTTTGCTAAAATACCATGAATTACCACAGGTAGCAACTGTTGCATAAGAATGTGATGATGATCATGCGATTTAAGTTTGTAGAGTTTCAAATCTGTGAGTGACACTAAACTTTGAATGTTTGATGAATAACCTTCAAGTACTTTAAGTTCATATAGTGTCTTATAGAAACTCATCTTCTTCGCTTTAGATAACGTATAACATGCTGGGGGTAAAAAGATATTTTTCTCCCCTACTTGAGGGGCTAACTCTAATCTAATCTTCAATTCCACCAAATCTAATCGACTCTTAATTCCATCTTTCATTTTACCAGGAATATCAAGCAAAATGCCAATGAGATTTGTACACATATTTTTTTCGATGTGCATCACGTCTAATCAAAGTCGAACATCAAGGTAATTCCAATATTCTAATTTAAAAAAATAGACTTCTTCTTCCAGTAAGTACCTAAATTACTCGCTTCACTATTCTTTTCTTTCATAGTTCTCTTACTAAATGAATATTTATACTTACTTGTTTGTACAAGAATTTCTTCCCCACTCAATGGTTTCGGAGCGGATCCTAATTCTTGCGCACTATTGAAAACTTTCTTCTGTTTCCTATATGGATGATGGTGTGGTAGAAACTTACGATGTCCAATATATGTCATCTTTCTTCCTTTTGGTAAAGAAACGGATGAAGTATTCTCCCCACATATTGGACATGCATGATATCCTTTGATCGTACAACCACACAGCTTGCCATACGCAGGAAAATCATTAATGGTCCATAATAAAATAGATTTCAGTCTGAAACATTGATCTTGCTATCATCATAACATTCCACCCCATCATGCTAAAGTTTTTTCAAATCATCAACTAACAGAGCTAAATAAATATCCATTTCATTTTCGGATTGTTTGGGACCAGATATTAGTGCAGTCAACATCAAAAAGTTTCTTTTCATACACAACCATGAAGGTAGGTTGTATGTCACAAACATCACTAGACAATAACTATATCTACTTCTAAAATCTCCATGCAGATTGACCCCATCTGTGGAAAGAGCAAGACATAGATTTCTAGGTTTTAACCCAAACTTTGGCCACAAATTGTCTATTTTTTTCCACGATAATTCATCTTTTGGATGTTGTAATAAACCATTCACTTCTCTTTTTCTGGCATGCCATGTCAATAATCTTGATGTTTCTTTGCTTCGAAACATTTTTTCAAATCTTGGAATTAGAGAGAAATACCACATGACTTTCACCAGAACATTTTTTACCTTCTTCTTCGAATTTTTAGGAACTTTCCATCTTGACATACCACAAGAGGGACATACATTTGCATCAGAGATCTTTCTTAAACAAACAACAATCATTCCTACATGCATAAATCTTCTCGTACTTCATTCCAAGAGTACACAAAATCTTTTTTGCTTCATAGGTAGAAGTAGGGATTTCATTAGGAGTAGGTAAGATGTCACAAATTAATCCTAACAATTTAGTGAAACTCTTATCGCTCTATCCAGATTTAGCTTTTAGATTATATAACTTTATCAATGTAGATATTTTGGTAAAATTTTTACAATTAGAAGATAATGGTTTCTTGACATCATCTAGTAGTTTCTCAAAATTTTATGACTTGTTATCAAAATAATTGTGTGCAGCCTCAAACATTCCAATTGTGTCATCAATATCATTCTCATCAAGTTCTACCTTTTCACTACTAAAGACATTTTCATTGTTTCTCTTAATTGGTAGTGATTCACCATGAAAAATCCATACTTGATAACTCTGATTGATGTCGATAAAAAATAAGTGATCTCTAATTGTATTCACATCTAAAGTCTTTGCACTTATGCACTTTAAACAAGAATAAGTCATGACGTTCGACATCTTTGAATGTTTCAATCCATTTTTAATAAACACTCAATCCCAAAAGAATAATCAGTTGACATTCTATTCTTTTTTATCCACGACTTGTCCATATTATATAAGATACAACTTAATCTACAAAAGAAAAACAACATAATTAAGTAATCTTAAATTTGTGAACTTAACTATAATCTACAATAATACTTAAAATCTCTAATTAAAGCCAACAAGTTCTATGTACACTCAAATAGCTATAAGATTTGCAATTGTATCAATCAAGTAACAAGCAAATATCAAATTAGAATCATCCACAAAGACCAAACACAAACTTCTAACCATCAGTACGATATATAATTTTAAATGAAGAAAGTGAAACAAGAGTACAATCAACATACCCAAATATATAAAAGAGTACAGTCATAGCCTCATAGATTTTGTTGCATTGACATATCAAATCAATGAAAAAAGGTCTTAAAGTTATAACCTATTGTTTTTTCTTTTAAAATATTTTAAAAGAAAAATTGTTATAATTTGCATGTCTACACAACCTAACAACATAAATGTAGCTCCATTTCTTTTTATATATATTATTTTTCAAAATTGCTTTTAATTAGATTATAGTGTAGTCTCCAACATTAAACCTTTGTCAAATAAATTTCCAAACTTGAAATAAACAAAGATTACTACTACATAAAGAATTAATAAGAACTTTTTAAGATTAAAGAAATAGAAATAAAACACAAATAATTATTATATGTTTAAAAACGAAAGATGAACTTACATTCCCTATAACACACTTAATATAAATCTAATCTTCACCCTATTAACCCCAATCTCCACTAACCCACTTCGCACTTCATCTCTATATCTTCCAAATCAACATTCTCTATTTACTATTACATTTTCTTATCAAACTAAATCCACATACCAATATGTTAATAACACGAAATCAGTGAAAAATATCTCAAAAGTTAATCCTAAATTAAATTGAGGAAAAGATAGAAGCAAATATTACGTTCCAATATCCAAACAATACCAAACTAAATCTCTCTCTTTCTCTCATTTGTAGTTACCTTTTATATTTACCATTCACTATTTCATTTCTTCACTCTCTTTTGTACTTTCCTTCTTTACCTTTAAACCTCAATCCCCATTTACCCACTTTCCACTTCATCTCCATATCTTCCAAATCAACACTTTCTATTTACCATTACATTTTCTTACCAAATTAAACCCACATATCAATATGTTAATAACACAAAGTCTCAGTGAAAAATGTCTCAAAAGTTAATCATAAATTAAATTGAGAAAAAGAGAGAAACAAATACTTGTGCAGGTATAGAGGAAAAAGAAGACAAGAGAAGTCAAAACCTACAAAAGATTGATTCAATGATCTATTTTGATGCCTCCAAAAGTCGGAAGAAAGCACATGATAATTCTTTAAACCTCTAGAAGAAGGCTTAGAAGGGCCTCTGTAGTTCGCTCCCTTTCGTCCAATGTTTGTGATCAAGTAATACTAGATTGGTATTCACGAGTCGAGTTACCCTCTCTCTTGGTCTGTCCTGTGCTAGCCGAGGTAGGAAGCTAGTCAAGGCATTTATCCGCTAGCTTGAAGCGAAAGAAGAAGATCGAAATCTAGAAAGAAAGCGAATTTGAAACAATAACAAGAAATTTAAGTTCATGAATGTTTTGAAACAATAACTAAAAATAGAAACCATAACAAGAAATTTAATTTTGTTCAAGTTCATGAATGTTTTGAAACAATAATACAAGAAATAACACAACACTTATAAACTCAAAAATTGCCTAAACCAAAAAGTAGACCAAAGTTAAAAAAATTACCCAAACCAGTCGGCTGGGCATGCGATGGTGGCGACGGATGGGCACGCATGGTGGCAACGTCTGGGCATGGTGGTGGCGATGGTAGTGGATTCGAAGATGACGGACATGAGGAATTCTTGTGGCAGAAGCACGACGATGACTAGGCACGATGGTGAATTTGAAGATGATGAGCACATCGGTGGATTCGAAGATGAATGGGCCAGAGGTGTTTCCTTGCGGCCGAAGCATGACGACAACTGGGAAAGACTTGAAGGATGAGTTTTGGGCACGACGGTAATAAGTTCTAGGTCACATAATGAGAAGAGAAGAAAATTGGAAATCGAGAGAAGAAAAGAAAATTTGATAGGAAAGAGTAAAGTAAGAGAGAGAGGGAAATTTAATTTTTACAACCTAAAAAAAATTAAAAATGGGGAGGGTCATTAATATCAGTTTTTAAAAAATAAAAATAAAATTTAAAATATTAAAAATAGAAATATCATTAATGCCGATTTTTACAAAATAAAAAATTAAAGAAAAAATTAAAAATGGACAGATCATTAATGTCAGTTTAAAAATGACATTTAACCCTTATCATTAATGTCAGTTTAAATTTGACATTAATGATCCAGCCTTTTCAAAAACGACATTAAAGACAGATTTTCATTATTTTCACTTGACACTAAAGCCCAGATTTCTTCTAGTGGGAGCTGGGACACACAAGATGAAATTCACTCCTTTCCGAATTTAGGGTAAGTAGATGAGTGTTCCCTTAAATGGTGCTCCAAGACTTGAACAAAAGGTCTTACCCTCTCGTGTTGGACCATAAATAAGTTGTTCATTAGAGGAGCACTCGTATTTAAGGACTAAAAATAAGCTAGGGGTAAAACAGTAAATTAACCCAACCAGTATTATAGATACTTGTGAGTAGAGATGTCCATTTTGAAGGGATAAAAGCCATATGACAATGGAAGATTCTACAGGACCATTCCTCAAATTAATTTAGAAATTCCAAAATACTAGTACATTGGCAAAAATTTAGAATCAAAATTCTAAATAAAAAACTAAGCATGCTTTTAATTTAAAAGATACAGATAACTTACTTTCGTTAACATCTCTGAATCTACAAACTATCGAATGGGGGACACCACCCGTCGAAAACCTTCCTATCCTCTGGGATGAGATTGGTTTGTGAGAACCAATTGAGATGGAGAAAAGTTTAGAGGTAGTTGAGAGAAACTCTTTTCTTTTTGCAGAGCAAAAGCTCTGAGTTTTTTTTCTTGATAAATTCCTTTAAGGAAAACTATTTTCTTCTAGATATTTATAAATCTCTTTCCTTCTTGGAATAGGAAAAGGAGTAGGAGAGAATCATGAGATTATATTATCAAATCTATTAATTAATTAACAATTAATCAATTAGTTATTAATTAATTAAATCATATTTGATTAATATTTTATTCAAATCTTATTTTAATGAATATCTCTTCAATATCTTATAGATTTATATTAATATAATTAATTAAATCTTATTTAATTATTATTTCATTAAAATCTTATTTGTATGAATAATATCTTTCCAATATCTTATAGATTTATATTAATATAATTAATTAAATCTTATTTAATTAATATTTCATTTAAATCTTATTTGAATGAATATTTTTTCAATATCTTATAGATTTATATTAATATAATTAATTAAATCATATTTAATTAATATTTTATTCAAATTTTATTTGAATGAATATCTCTACAATATCTTATAGATTTAATTAAATAAAATTAAACTATTAATTAATTCTCTAATTAATTAATAGGTAAATTAAATATATTATATTTAACTTAAATTAAATTTGAATCATAATAAATATTAGTTTCTCTCCTAACCAAGAATTTTAATGTGAATCCAATTTATATTTGAACTCATTCAAATATTTTATCTATTAATTTTGAATCATATCCAAAATTAAATTTATATAATAAAGTTTGATTATATTATAATGTATCATTATACATTAAACTAATTCCCAAAGTAAATTTGAACATTTCAAATTACAACCAATATAAATAAATCTCATCACTCTTTACGAGCTAGGAAGGGGACCAAATGGACCTACAGATCAGAAGCTACAACGTTCTGAGATTAATTGGCTAAACTCATGAACCACATTAATCAATATTTGTTAACTGTGTGTACATTCTACTAAAGACTCACAGCTGAACTCTTCTCACTGTAGATATATTTTTGTGTCCATGGAATATATACCAATAGCACTAAGTTAGTCTTTCACGGGTGTTCATAACACCAGTTGGGTTAATTTACCATGGGGTAGGTTATCTCTAATCCTTAAATACTAGTGCTCTCTAATGAACAACTTGTTCATGGTCCTACCAATAAACAGAAACCCCTCTCATGCCATAGAAATGGTAGGACCCTTTGTTCAAGACATGGAGACACCATTTAAGGGAACACTCATCTACTTATCCTAAAGTAGGAAAGGAGTGAATTCCATCTTGTGTAATTAT
>JBBPDI010078257.1:0-14593 GCA_037974545.1 Cucumis variabilis | reverse complement strand
AAGATTTAATTAAGATTTTAATTTCATAATAATATTTTAAATAAAATACAATTCATATGTGGGAATTTGCTTCTTTATTGGTTAAGAAAGAGGGTAGAACGTAAAGAGAAAAAGGTGTTGAACCTCAATCTCTTCTCTTTTTTTTTTCTTTTTCTTAATTTTTTTTCATTTTAACTCAACAAAGCTCTCAAGGCATGCCATGCCAACACATACAAAATTATCTACTCAAATTAATTCAAATTTTCTTCAAATTAAAAGGGAAATAAAACCCAATTTATCATTCATGTAAATTTACCTTGAACGTGGGGGATGTTACAATTTTCATTTTTTACGTTTCATTTGCATCAACCAACATCCAACGTACTACTTTTTATCCTAAAACTAAATGGTGAAAAATAGTTAATCCAAAAAGGAAAGTTGAAGTAGTTTGATATTAATAAAATAAGAGGCACTTTGCATTCATGAAAAAATATAAAATTAAAAGGGTCTTCAGCCTAAATTGCTATGGTTCTCCATATTACACAAATGCATCGCCAAAATACTTTAATACCCATTTCTATTATTTAATTGATTTATAACAAATATCTAAAAAGGAAAAAATCATGGAATACGATTTTGGAAAGAAGTGAAAAACCATTTAATACTTTCCTTCTACGAAAACGATCATCTACTCCTTCCAACGTGGATTACAGTTTTAACAGAGAACTTTTAGAGAGTTTGGAGGTGAAGAAGAAGACATTCAACGATCGGAAAATACAAAACTTCTCCGACATAATTTGGATAGAAATTTTGAGGTTAGCATTGTATATATTTAAAATATATGAAACATTAGGTATATTAGATGTTCAATTAAATAGGCCATCAAACGAAAATGCAGGTTTGAATGTGAATCATTCTAGGGTTTATTGAGCTTTTGGCCGTGAAGAATAAAAGTTTTGATGGCCGAAAAATACAAAACTTCTCAGACAGAATCTAGGTAGAAATTTAGAGGTTAGTATTGTATATATTAAAAACATATGAAACATTAGGTATATTTTAGATATTCGATTAAATAGGGCAAACAAATGAAAATGTAGTTTTGAATGTGATACATTTTAGGGTTTATTGAGATTTCAATGGTGAAGATGAAAACTTTCGACAATTGGTAAAGATAATTTTTTAGACAGAATGTAGGTAGAAATATTGGAGGTTACTAATGTATATTAGGTATATTTTAGATACTCAATTAAATAGCAAACAAACGAACATATAGTTTTGAATGCGATACATTCTACGGTTTATTGAGATTCACAGTTAAAAAATTCTTGCATTGTGATACATTCTAGGGCTTAACGAAAAAGTACTATGGGTATATTTAATTTACATTGTCATTTAAATACATAATAAAAACTTACTCTGTGTTGATTTACTATATGTCACTATATAGTATTATTGTATATAATATGTTTATTCTTGACATATTTTGCATGTCAAGCTTTTTTCTTTTTTCTTCTTTTTTTTTTCAAATGAAAAATTGTACAATTTAAAATATTCATATAATTATGTTAAACCTGTTTTGAAGTTCATTTACACACATATAATTAGAGCCTTTGAGATTATACAAAGTTGCTAAACTACGCATATTAATTAAACAATTGAATCAACCAAAACTTCCCATCAAAGAACTAATAACTTTAACAAATAGCATATATCACTGAACTATACATATAGTACTTAGTCATTACATACTTAATTACAATACCCCAAACTTCTACCATTAGAAGATATTGTTCCTAGCTCTATGTCTAATATGAAAAATCTTAAAGTCTGTAAAATGTAAATATAAGAAAAAGCTAACATTTGGTCTATGCTCTAGATTCGTTCGTAACATGTCCTTAATAAGTATTTTTCTGCATGTAGAAAAGAGCAAGAGTTTCAACATTAGATTGCACAAGAAATCAAGAATTAAGTTTCAATCTACGAAGTTAGTTCTTCAAACATATTATCTTTTCATTAAGAAAATACATATGCAGGCTATAATGTGCGGCTATGGTCATAAATGCAAAATAATCCAAAAAAGAGGCATTGTAGCTACATTCATTCATTTTTCTCATTCCACATTATTAATAATTTTAATTTGAATTGAACAATGGGATCAAATATACAAATAAGAAAATTCCAATAAAACATGATCTCAAATTATGGAACTTTTTTTATTAAGTGGTGAAAAAAGTAGTTATTTAAAGTAATGCTATAATTAAGAACTATGGATATCAAGCATGAAAACTTGCATATTCAATCAATCCAATAACATAAACTTGATGAGTCAATCCAAAAATGCTCAATGGATAAAGAGACACCAGTTACCATTTCAAAAGTCAATAGTTCAATCACTCACACCACAATTAATGAACTAAAAATATATACACATAAACTTGATGAATACTTTCTAACAACCCAAGACTGCAAATTTGATACACACTACGTTGTAGGAAACAAATTAAATTAAATTATAGCAACTCAATTGGAAAGAAACAATGGATCCGTCTCTAGTCAAAACCTCACAAGAAGAATGAAGACAAGTAAATTTTGTATCTTACGTTTTTGCAGCTTGCCTACCCTTCCCAATTGCAGCACCATATTATCTCTAGAAAAATACCAAAAAATAAAACAGGTCAATTCATAGAGAAAATGATAAATTGCAATCTAAATGTTATCAGGCACAACGATCAGTCATTTAGAATTTCAAGTAATCACAACTCAAAACTAGCAAATCATGTAACTAGCAACTAGTTATCATAAACCATAAACATACAATGCATATTTTTGGAGAGTCATGTATTTCAAGCTAAACTACAAAATACAAAATGAATGAAAAGGGATCCCCAAATAACTAATAACATAATAAAACAAAGAGAGGGAACTTAAAGATTAGAACTTCATGGCCAAATGTTTCTATCTTTTACCCTCGTAATTAAAACTTAGATTTGTCCTATTCATTTTTCCTCCTCTAAGTAAAACGAACTTCAAACCAAACCAATTGGATCATGCTCATCATTATAAGTTCTAAATTAAAGCACTCACCCTCAACCCTTTCCAACTTTTAAAATTAACTAAAGAGAAATGTTATAGTAGAATTCGTATTTGATATTCATTCAAAATTTGCACAAGTTTTATACTAAGAGAGGATGAGTACAGGATAGGACACCACAACAATTTCCTAAGATTATTGCTATTGTTGTAATTAAGTCAGCAAAACAACCTTGGAAGAGAGAGAGACTATCGTTTATAACGGAATCAAATTGGATATGAAAAAGCATAAGAAACAGAACTTTCAGGCTATTTGTAGCCATTCTCTCTTCTGGCTTTTCCTACGTATATCACCAAAGAAGCACTTGAGTATTTTAATTTCAAAGAAAATAATGCAAAAACGTGTCTTTCATTAGAAGCTTCAGTTGATGAATTAGTACTATCCAACACCAAATTTACAGAAACTACTTATTAGATAAAGATAACAAAGAATTAGTAATAACAAACTAAAATATTTCATGAATATTTTTATTCCTTTGTGAACTCCACCCAAGTTAAACATTCATTGCAATTAGCTATTGCAATTTAATTATTTATACTCAAAACAAAGACACTAACACAATACAAAAAAAATAAATAATAATAATAATAATAAAAATAAATAAATAAACAAAACTGTAATAAACAAAAAACATGGTGAACCTTATTATTTTTTCTTTTTGCAGTGGCAAAATCTACTCAAAATGAAGGCAGAAAACAAAATCTAACCAGAAACAAAGTCACACAGAAAGTAAGCTAACCTTATTCTACATATAATAAAGAAAATCATGGATAAATATATGATCTTTGCAGTTTGTCTATAGTTTTCATATTAAATAATATACTAAAATGTCTTGTAATAAATGATTAGATACCTCTCAATGTTAAAGCCCTTGAGAAGCAATGTGTTGAAGTAGCAATTATTATTAGTTACATTATAAAAGACAAACAAAAAATAATAGTACCAAACCGGAAAGAAAAATAATTACCATATCAATCTATAAGTAAAACCATATACATTCTAGAATCTTTCATTGATGGCCAAAGGTAAGAATTTACCTGACTTTCTATTATATGTAATTCTAGAATCCTATAAAAGACAAATAAATATTAGGAGTTAGCAAACTATGTAGAGGTAGAGCAATCCTTTATTTTGAAATGTTCAAATAATGGTTGAATCTGAAGCTAAATTTTTTCCATGCTTAACAATTTGTAGTACATAAAGAGGAAACTAATAATGATTATTGGAAGAGATAAAAAGCAACGATGGAACAGTTGAAAAAGAGACAATTAGAAAAAGGTTGAAGACAATACTTTCAATGAGCAGGAGAAAAGGAAAAATTAGATTAAACATATCTGTAAATATAGTAAATTAGAAGAAGCAAGAATTGAGTACCTATTATGGATTCAATCAGGTCCATTGGGTCATCTTCTCTTGCTGACAGAAAAAATTAGATTGACATAAAGAATAATGATAAAGAATGACACCTTAATTCTTCTACATCATTTTTTACGTACCATTTAATTCAGCAACAAAATTATAATCATGAAAAATAATATGATAAGTTTTAGGAGACTCTTGTGGTCGCTAGAGCTGGAAATCAAGGAAAATCATCAAGAAACAAAGGAAAATTTGTAATTCTAAGGTAAGTGTTCTTGATTTCTATGTTTTTCTATCTTACAATTTCATGTTAATTAGATGAAATTAGAGTTTTTATATCGATTTTCTTTCGTTTCCATACTCGTTTTTCCATCAATAGATAGACTTGTAATCAGATTATTCAATATTTAGAGTATAAAAACCATTCACTAACCAACCATTGCCATAGAAAATGTCTCTTTTCTTAATATAGAAAGCTTGTTATTCTCAGTAACAAACCTAAAACCATCCAAATCCAGACATGAAATTGAAATAATGTTTCTCCTCATAGTAGGTACAAAATAATAATTATTTAGTTGTAAAACAAGTTTAGAATTTAAAGTTAGATCGTAAGTCATAACAGCTAATGCAACAACTCTTGCTCCTTTCCCAACTCATAGATCCACTTCACCTTTAACCAATGTCCTACTATTGATTTCAATTCCTAGTCTTTAAAGTTGCTCAAGATAACTCTTCATCTTGAGAACATGAGGGCTAATTGGACTACCCTTACCTAGTTTGCAGTTTACAAAAGCTTTGATGGTGTTGAACCTTCCTTGTCTTGCTTGTTCTTAAAACATTGCCTTTAGTTGACTAATGAGTGTGAAGGCATCCATTTTTTCAAATTGCTTCTGAACCTCCTAGTTCATGCTTGCAAGCACGAGGCACGCGACATCAATGTAGTCATTATAATACTTACTATAAGCATCATTCTGAGCCTTAATCGCTCCTTCCCCAGATTTCTCATCAGGGAGAGCTTCATCCAGGACATTGAGATTTAGGTTCACAATCGTGTAGCCAAAGCTAAATCTAAATGATCATGTACCAAATATAAGAGAATCTACAAGATCGTGTATCAAATATAAATCTTTTATACGAGGAGAACAAAATATTTCCCAATCTTCTCTCTCCTGAAATTGAAATTTGAAATCAATTGAAATAAATTTGTACTGTATTATTGAGGCTTTGATACTAGGCCAAATTCTTGATTTTGACTGCAAAGAGAATTAGAATCGATAAATTTCAAGAAAAGGGTACAAGGGCAGTAGGAATATTAGGAGCTTATTTTTAAAATTTGAATGAAAAATTCAAGAAGAAGAAGAGAAGAAGAAGATGGAAAAAAAGACAAACCTGGAGTATTTTTGAAAAATGACCGGCTTTATGATCTTTTTGATTTTGTTACATGGGTCATAAATATTTTGGTATTTTGTTATATTTATGAAAATTAACCTAATTATTAAGTATGTAGCAATATTTTAAAAAATTGCAAATGTAGGAAAGTTTATCAGTCATTGACTTCTTTGGCTAATAGACTCTAATGGTTTATTAGTGATAGATTCATATCATTGATAGATTTTGACAGATTTTTCAATATTATTTTCAATTTTTTTAAAATGTTGCTATATACTTATTTATTTTGAATCTAATTGCTATATTTGCAACCATTCCTTAATTAAATTGATAATTTTGTTGGCGAAATTATTGAATTAATTTTGGCTATGTGTAGGTTTTTTGTGATTTATTTACAACAATGAATTTTTTGTAAACCTAAGGTAAACAAATTAAGATTGACTAATTGATTATGCATAAAATCAAAATGCATTAATAGAGAATTACATTACATGCATTGACAAATTATGTGATGGGTTGACTAAAATTGAGAATAGTGTTGTTCTGAAAATGTAATTATAGAGAATGATGAATGATTTATGTATGTTATGTTTATACCCACTTTTGCACAAAGACGTATTTTGGCTAGTGGTAGTTGTGTAAGACCCGAATTCTAGGTAGTGTAGTTTTTCCAAAGAGTTTAAGAGGTTTGAACAAAGGAAATTTTTTGGTAAGTATCAAAGAATAGTACTTTGGGTATTTTGGATGCTTGGAAAAATAATTTTGAAGGTTAGAAAGGCTTTTTTAATGTTTAAGGTTGGCGAGAAAGAAGGATCGTAAAGGTTTGGCGTTTTAGCTAACTTCGGAAAGGAGTTTCTCACAACTCACTTGGACATTCACTCAAATTAATCTTGAAAGTTTATAATTTGAGTCTAGTTTATTGCAAAAGGCTGCTGGGAATTTTGGATATCAGGAGTTGGCATTATAGATAGGAGAAGGCAAGAAGGACGACTCACGAGTGAATCTAAGCAAGCTACACTCCCAGAAGTCTACAGAACGCATTATTTGGTGTTTTCCTCTGAACGTTTGAAGGAAGAAAGTTAACACATTTTAGAGAAAATTTATAGAAGGAAGTTTTGTAAAAAGAGTTACGGAGTTTAAGTTATAACTTTTCTAAGTCGGGTTATGTAGTCTAGGCGAGAAACTAAGTGAGACGATCTTGAAAGTTAGCTATGCGTTTGAGAGAAGTATGAGGCATGATAAGGGCAAGCTCTTTAATGATTTAGTGAAGTGTCAAAGCCTTGTTAGCTTGCGTTTTGAAGTGTAAAAGTAAGTAGGAGATGTCTTAAGAAGGTTTAAGGTGGATTTAAGTAGGATGGGGTTGCAATTTGTATTCATGCAAGAAACTCTTTAAATAGGCCAACTTTAAATTAAGTTTCTCACAATCCAATTGAGCATTTTGAGTGATTTTACCCTCAAAAGTTTCCATTTTGAGTCTATTTTCTATATTAGTGCTGCAAGCAAGTTTAATTTAAGAAAGGAAAAGCTAAGTTTGAGTTAAAAGAAGAGAGGAAGGTCATTCTCGGGTAAAAACTGAATAGTCTTTACTCCAAGAAAGTTTCAGGACACATTTAGTTGAATCTGTCGCTGAAATTTTGAAGTAATATTATTAAGGAGTTTTGAAAAAAATTTGTACGTAGAAGGAAACATTTTTATTTGAGTTCTAGAGTGTAAGTTATAAAGCTTTAAAAAAGAGGCAGAGTTATGGCTGAGAATGAGATTTTGGACAGTGGCTGAGTTTAAGAAATTAGCATGGCATTTTGAGCATGCGTTTTGGTTTTAGAAAGGTTTTTCTAAGGGTTTTGGGGCTGTGTTTTAGACTAAAAGGGAATTAATTGGAGTTGTTTTTCATCATTTCAAGACAAGAAAAAATCGAGCAAGCTTATCGACCAAGGGTTTGATCTGTGATCAGTGAGTGAAAAATAAATTTACTAAGATTATTTCAACTTATAAAATGATTATGATTCTAACATATTTTGCAAGCTATTATTTAAGTGTGCTTTTAAGTGAATCTTATTTCTATTTATAAATATGTTTATGAAAAGAGTTAAAGCATGTTATTTAGAAAAGTATTTTAAAGCATGAGTTTAGAAACGTTTTTAGCAAGCATGTATTTATAAGATTTACAAGCAATTATTTATGAAACGCATGAGTTTAATAGAATGTTTTTACAGAGAAAATCATGGTACTCTATATACCAAGTTCTCGATGGTCAATGTGCACAGTCAGGGGTATAGGGCTATGCTGACCACTTAGCCGCTGCCACCGAGTTCAGGCAAGAATAGTATGATCAGTGCTCTACTATCTTGACCGAATTGAGGCAGAAATAGTATGATTAGTGCTCTGCTATCCTGACCGAATATTTAATCGAGGTTTAGCAGGATAGTATGACAGAAGGCGTTTTACTATCTTGTTTATGTTTTTCAGGGTATAGAGTATACAGACCTAAATAAGTATTTGATTTTTAAAAAGTGTTCAGTATAAAGAGAATTATTAAAGATTTTATGATATGTTTAAAGTATGTTTGTTTTATAAAACCATCACTCATTGGGCTGTTTAGCTCACCCTTTCAAAATGTTTCTCCACTATCTAGATAGAGGTCATGAATTATGAGCCTGACTGTTGTCTTTAGACTGCTATGCAAAAGTTGTTGATAGTTTAGTTATTAAGGGTCAGTTTTAATCTTATCATCTACATAGTTTTACATAAGGTTATGTGTTGTTATAAATTTATGTTTGGTCTGTAAAGTAAAGCTTGTAGTTATCGACATTTAGCCTCAACTATCTTAGTTTCCATTGCATAAGGTTTAATTTATATAAGTTGTTAAAAGTTATAGTTAGGATCAATTGATGTTGTTAAATAGAATAATGACATCAATTGGCTTCATGCCGCGTCTCGGGTTCATTTACGACGTTAGGGAAGAGAAAATAATTAAATAATAGTTTTCCTTTTTCCGATGCTATGCAGATACACGTTAGAAAATTGGTGGCTATTCTTGATATGTGCATGTACAACGTCAGAAAAAAGAAAATAATTAAATAATAGTTGGCTTTTATCCGACACCATGCATGGCACATCGGGAGTTGGATGGCACTATTTTGAAGTTTTACTAATGGCGTCAGAAATAGGTGAAACTCCCAACGTTTTTGTGGTGCGTCAGGAGTTGCTCTATAAAACCCTATTCCAGATCTGTAAATTACAGATCTAAAAGAAGGAGAGAAATTTAGAGAGATCTAAAAAAGGGAGAGAAATTTAGAGAAACAAAGAAGCCTGACATCGGTCTGTCTCCACCGTTCACCGTCTCAACCATCGTTGGTGCATTTTGCTCTCCTTCGTTTGTCGCTCGTTATCCTTGGCTACCCTACTTGCCCTTCCATTAAGGATTTTGGTTCTTTTTGTGTAAGTTAAATAAAAACTTGTAGATTTAGTCTTTGAAATTGATTTTGTTTGCTTGAGGGTATGTGTTTGATGTATTTTTAATGCTTGATTTTATTGATTTAGAAAAATGTTTTATTTTTCATTTTATTTAGGTTTAGGGTTTAGAAATAAATGGTAAAATTGTTGATTACAATATGTGATGAAGAAGATGGAGCTTAGAAAATTAGAGACTTAATAAACTTTATTAGTATTTAGGAGGGGGGGTGGAGAATTTGAAAGTAAAATTAAAAAAGATTCAGCACCAAAATTGCTTTATTTTGAGACTTTGTTTGATGAATTCCAAACTTTGTTTTAAGATTTGTTTGATTAATTGTTCATTGTAGAAGTTGCCCCAAAAACCCTTTTGTTCAGAACTTGAATTTGTTTGATGAATTGTTAGTTTTACTCATGGTGATTTGATGGGATTGATGATGGAAACTGTGGAGATTTGTTAAGATTAAAGTATGTGTTTTTTTTTTTTTGTTTGGGGTGGGGGTGGGGGAACATGTTGTAAATGAAAGTTTGATCTTCAATCATTCTTCATGTGTTAGTGGTTTGAAATTGTATTGGAATGTAGTTTTTAATTTCTTAGTAGTTTTGTTTGTTGGAAGTGTTATCTAACTTGTAAAGATTGAAGTAATTTATGGTTGATTTGTTCTGGCTATCCTACAGTTATTGTAGCCTTTACTTTAAACTTAGTGTTAGTGAAAGTTGCGAGATTGGGTACTTATGAGGTAAAGTATGTTCATGGAGTAAGTTTGAAGGCGGAGAGGAAAAATATAAGATTAATATTGTGTTGTAGAAGTGGGGGTTCGTGTCTAAATATATTTTTTTTATCCTTTTTTGCCTTAACCTTTTGTTGGTTAATTAATGGTTGAAATTTTGTAGAGTCTTTTGGGGAGAGAAAAAATAGAATTTCAAAGACTTTTTTGTAATTATTTGCTGGACAATATCTTATTTAGTCTCATTCTCAATAATGAAAAATTACTCACCAGAAATAATAGAGATCCAAACTTGTTTTCATTCAAAAATAAGAATCCATTATCCACTCGTCAAATGCCAAAGTGTTGTTATGTCTTAGCATTTCTTCCTTTCCTTGAAAGGTTAACAACTTATGTGTAGGAGTCACTCACCAAAAGTCAAGTTGATTGTACTTAGTTGATGATATATGTCTCAGATGATATTTTTTTAGATTCTCTGAACTTCATTTTTCTAACTTTCAATAATCAAACTTATTTATGTTTTAGGTCTTTAATGATGAACAAGGGTTGGATCAAACTTAGAAAGAAAATGTCAGTTGAGTATAGAGAGGGAGTGTCCCAATTATTAGAGGTCACAAAGTTTCACGTCGATGATTACGAACGAACAAGGTGTCCTTGTAAGAGATGTATGAACTTGATTTGGGAGTCATTGGAGGGATTATTAACAATTAGAATATTCCCTCCTGTACAAACTTGGTGTATAATCGAGAGCCAATGAACTTGCTTAGAGCTACAGAATGATGTGATGAGGAAACTAGCAATAACCTTTTTCAAGTAAATGGTATAGAAATAATTAATGAAGGAACTAGCAATAACCTTTTTGAAGAAAATGAATTGTTCGATATGCTTAATAATTAAAAGTTCCGATTGAACATAAAGAAGTAACGAAAGAAGGTTTGGAGAATGAAATGTCGTTTAATTGTGTAGAACAAAAGACAACAAACATATTTCTAGAGTTATTGAATGAAGCATATACTGAGCTATACCCTAGTTGTTCAAAATTTTCCTCTCTGGACTTTTTGGTTTAGTTGATGCATATCAAAGTTATCAATGTTATGAGTAACAAATCCTTTGACATGTTATTAGAACGGTTGAAGGTAGTGTTTCCAATGAGTACTACTATCCCTACTTCATTCTATGAAGCTAAATAAAAATTGTATGACTTAAGCATAGGATACGACTCTATTCATGCATGTAAGTACGATTGCGTATTATATTGGAAGGAATTTGGAGATTTGCAACATTGCTTAATTTGTTGTGAGTCAGTACAAGGTTAAGAGATTGTTTGCATCACAAGAAGAATCGTCTGACATGAAATGGCATAAAGATAAGCGAGTCAAAACATAGGATGTGTTAAGATATCCAACTGATGTAGAGGGATGAAAGCATTTTGATTGGGAATTTCCTCACTTCTTTTCAGATTCATGGAATGTCGATTTGGGATTAGCTTCAGATGGATTTAATATGTTTGGCAATATGAGTACCTCATAGAGTATGTGCCCTGTGCTGATAATCCCTTATAATTTGTCACCTTGAAAATGCATGAACGAGTCCAAATTCTTCATGTCATTGCTCATACCTGGTCTACGATTTCCTAGTAGGGAAATTAATGTTTACCTACAACTGTCATGATGGAAAGGTACATGATGAAAGATAAAAACATTGTATGCACGGAAGATAAATTGTCATTCGGGATAAGAGGAAAAATATCTTTAATGGGACATCGGTGTTATCTTCCAGAAAATCGCGTTTGGCGTAGAAGTAAGCTACATGATGGAAAGGTAAAGCACAGGACTCCTCCAATTTTAATGAATGGACATAATATCTTAGAACAACTAGATTCGTTGACTTTTTCAGTTGTGAGTAAACATCCGTCACTGAAAGATAAGAAAAGAAAGTGAGCTCTCAATTGGACTAAGAAAAGTATCTTTTTTTAACTTCCTTACGGGCCCAGACTACTATTTTTGAAAAACGTACTAGGGCTAGACGCAGCAAATTAACACACTTTTTTTTATCTAACTCTAGAGCGTAAAGAAATCGTGCATTAACAATTAAATCACAAATAAACATACATTTATGTTGAACTTAAATCGAATTGCCTCTGTTCTGAATAAGAACGATCCTCCAATTTGTATCACCAAAATGCTACGAAATCACAAGCGTTCTCTAACAGTATCTACATATGAACTGGGAATTCAACTCCTCTAATTGAGTCTGCTAGAACTTCACAAAGTGATTATTTCGACTCTCTCTATTTAGAACAAATTTTATGTCTTTGCCTTAATGTAAAATAAGACGCCTAAGGTCTCCTTTTTAAGTCCTCTATATACTAAGAATGCATGCTTAGCTCTTCGCAAGTACTTAAGGATATTTTTTACTGTTGTCCAGTGTGCTTCACCTAGATCTGACTGGTATCTACTAGTCAAACACAGCGCACATGATACATCTGGTCAAGTGCATAACATGGCATACATGATAAAATCCTTAACTGAAGTATACAAAATCTTTGGCTTTCCTGCTCATCTTATGTCTTTAGACACTGATTCTTGCAGAGACTTATGCCATGTGCCATTGGCAAGAATCTTCTCTTGGAATCTTGCATACTAAACTTATTTAGTAATTTTTCAATATAAGCACTCTGACTTATACCTAAGAGTCTTTTAAATCTATCTCTATAAATCTTAATGCCTAAAATATAAGTAGCCTTACTTAAACTTTCATTAGAAAAACATTTATCTGATCAAGACTTGACATTCTGTAAGGTAGGTATATCATTTCCAATGAGCAATATATCATCGACGTAAAGCACGAGGAAAACAAATTTGCTTCCACTGACTTTATTGTAAACACAATGTCATCTTCATTTTTTATAAACCCAAACTCTTGAACTTTTTCATCAAAATGAAGATTCCAGTTCCTTGAAGCCCGATTCAATACATAAATGGATCTTTGAAGTTTGCACACTTTATTAGCATTCTTTGGATCGACAACACTCGCAGGTTGTGTCATGTACACATCCTCCAGAAGATTTCCTAAGAAATATTGTTTTGACATCCATTTGCCATATTTCATAATCATAGTATACAACAAAAGCAAGAAGAATTCTAATATACTCAAGCATCGAGATTGGTGAAGATTTCTCATACACACCATGAGTTTTTCAGAAACCATTCGTAAACAAAACATGTTTTTTAAGTGTGTACATTTCCATCCACGTTAGTTCTCTTCTTGAAAATCCATTTGCTTTTAATGGTTTCTATACCTTTGGACACATCAATCAAAGAACATACTTGATTATCATATATGGACTACATTTCAGACTTCATGGCTTCAAGTTGTTGGAATTTATGTCCTAAAACTCGTAGTTTGTATTCAAAATTCTGTTAAATAAAAGTCTTATTGATACTCTAATCTGAAAGCCAATAAACTAATGTTTCGAGGCTATTATGTAGACTTGAACTTTATGTACAGACATAAGAGTGGATCAAATTTGAGTCATAGCCTAAATGGTCTATAGTATATGGATAAGGTTGGATGCCTTATTTGAGAGATACTATTGATCCGGCCTACTTTGTAGTTAGTACAAACGATTTGATCCTAAATCGTTCATGTAGAGACATGTAAGTGGGGGTATCCTATGTAAAGAGTTTACATAAGATTGGAACCATGAAATAGTCACTTTTAAGTTATAACACCATTAACTTCGTAAAACTGACTATTTCGTTTATAGATATATAATGCAACTTAATCTTAATCCTGAGCTAACTATGAACTTCTATTCACACAAAATTATCCTTAGATCAACATAGGTGAGAGCAGCTCAATGGCGTTGGCCCAATAAGCCTTCCATTTCAGAGGTAAGATCGGTGGATAGCTAGTGACATAGGGTACAAGACGAAATTCACTCTTACCCACTCTGGGGTTAGTAGATAGGTTGTTCCCTTAAGGACTGAATCCAGGTCTTGAAGAAGGGGCCCCACTCTCTCATTGACTCGAGAGGGATTCAGTTTAAAGGTTGGACCTTAAACCAGTTGTTTAATAGTGGATCAGTGGGACTTAAGAAGAAAAGATATAATCTCAGGGATAAAACGGTACTTTGAATCAGCCGAGATTATGAACAACCTGTGAAGGATTAACTTACTTATCATGGTTATATCACATGGACACAAATATATCTATAGTGAGGAGAGTGCAACTACGAAACTTTAGTAGAATGACCCGTTAGTTAACTAAGGTCGATTAACTCGGTCTAAAAGAGTTTAGCCAGTTAATCTCGGATCGTTGGAGCCCATGATCTATAGGTCCATTAGATTCTCTCACTAGCTCACAAGGAATCAACTTAGAACATTATGATGGAATAATTCGAATTATTCTAATTATGTAAAGAGAGAGAAACTAACAAATATATCTGATATAGTCATCAATTATAACTTAAAATAGAGCTTCATGTTTAAATGAGATTTAAATATGAATATGGATTTATATTTGGAAGCTCAGAATTAATGAAAAAGGTCAAAGATGTAAAAAGTCAAAATGTTGACTTTTGACTTTGAAAAAT
>JBBPDI010078250.1:0-14594 GCA_037974545.1 Cucumis variabilis | reverse complement strand
ATTAAGACTAAGTTACCTAGGTCATCCTAATAAAATAGAAACCTAACTAGTTAACGGAGTTACATCTAGTGGTTATTATTCTGTGGTCTAATCTTATGCAAACTCATTGTATAGAATACCTTCATTCACATGTCAGTGGGCGACGAGGGAGGACGGTGGGCGACTGAGAACTCTGGCTGTGATGACGATGGATGGCAAACGACAGACAGTCTCTCTCTAGACCCTATTTCTCTTTTCCTTTCGTTGTGTGTACTGTGTTTTGTTAACACAAAACAAATAGTGTTAGGCTTTTTTGATATTTTCAAAAACGTTTGGAAATACAACCATCCACGACGTCATAATATGAAACATTGGGAATAGTGTAAACCTTCCTCGATGTTCCACTAATGACGTCAGGGACAATTAAACATTAAAATTTATTATTCAATTTTTCTCGATGTTATCAACGTAGACGTCAGGGATGTTGGAACCAATCCTGACGTTTTTGTAGACACGTAGGGGAAGGTTGAACAATTAAATAATTATTTTAACTTCTTTCAAAGTTTCTCTCCATTATATCGGGAAAAGTTGATTGGTTAATTAATTATTTCCACTTTCTACGACGTATCTCTTCCATGCATCGAGAAAAGTTAACTTTCCCTTGACATTTTTTTCCTTGCCGTTGGAAACCTCTTATTAATAAACATAAAAAATTCAAAATGGCAAAGTTATTTCAACGTTTGAATGTAGAAGTTGGACGTGCTTCCCTCAACCGATGCTTGCAAAGAGGCGTTGGAAATGGTAGGTCATTCCCGATGCATTATTTCCTGACTCCCTTTGCAACATCGCGGGAGTCCTCTAATTTCTTGTAGTGGATGTATGGAGGGTCGTGTGCCTTTTGTAAACTATGACCATTCTGCGGCCTTACAGTGTCCACACATGGGCATTGTGGGTCAATGCTTGTTGTTCATTTTATGCTTAGACTTTCTCAAGTACACTACAAGAAATCGGAACAACTGCGACGTAAAAAACAACATCGGCAAAAGGTGCATCGTCGTTAATCACCTTTCACTGATGCACGTAATGTTACATTGCAAAAAGTCTAGAATTAAATTTAATTCATTAACTTACCGTGACGCACACTATGTTACGTCACAGAAAGTTACTTTCTGCGACTCAAAGAAACAAGGCATCGTGGAAAGTCTAAAAATTAAAATTTGATACGTTCACTTTTTGTGACGCATATTATGTTACGTCGCGGAAAGTCCCTTTCCGCGACGCATACTATGCTATGTCACAGAAAGTCACTTTCTGCGACACACGCTATGTTGCGTTGCAGAAATGGACTTTCTGCGATGCACACTATTTTACGTCGCAAAAAGGTACTTTCTGCGACGCAGAGGAATAAGACGTCGTGGAAAGTCTAAAAATTAAATTTGATACGTTCACTTTCTGCGACACACAAGAACCAAACGTCACGAAAAATTTAAAATTTAATTTAATATCTCCACTTTCTGCCACCCACAAGAACCAAACGTCGAGGAAAGTGGAAGTTGTAAGTGTATGTATTGAAGTGACAATGGTCACCTTTCTACAACATGTGGGGGGTACACGTCGGGGAATGTTTAAATAATTAATTCGTTATTTAGCCTTTCTGCGACGTTAGAGTTACTCGACGTCAAGAAAAGGGTTATTTTGTGACGTGTTCAAAGACGTCGAGGAAAGTCCACTCTATTTCATCCCTCTTCAACACAGAACCGATTACAAAACAAAAGAAAGAGAAAATTGGCTAAGAGAGAGGGAGAGGAGGAGATTGTGCTGCCGTCCATCCGTCTTCGTCGTCACCGTTGCCACCGCTGGAAGTGTCCTTGTTCTCCTCTTTCTCCTCTGTTACTATTTCTCACACTCTCTCTCTCCTTCCCTCTACTTTTTCCATGTTTTCCTTCTGTGAATCGCTCATCTCCGTCCCTTCTTCTATCCAACTATTTACACTCAGAGCATTTTTAGCTTCTAATTTATCCTAATGTGTGCAAAATCATGCAGTAAAGATTAAACAGTAATTTGTACGAAGAGTATATGAGTTTCTCCTAACTATTACACTACGGTGTTTGGCAGTGCAAGGTGAATATGGAGTATCATGCAGTTAAAGATGCTCTCATCGAAGATAGGGTGAGGAAGGAAGCTTAATTGACTTACTAAATAAACTAGCTGATGCTTCAATACTTTGAAGCGATGTAACTGTATCAACCACGGGTTAAGGCAGACACCTCTTAGTGCATTACCATACTTGCTCGCCTTTTGAGATGCAAATACACGAGTTCAGTGACACTATATCACGAATCATTGTGCATGCAATAATAGTAGCTAATCTTTAATTAAGGTTCACGCCTCCCAATGCATTTTACCACACACATTGACCTCTCAGTAACGTATAATATAAGGATGAGCTTAGCGATGAAAATGTATTACTATATTCTTTTCGCTACTTGCTTAGTTAAGAGCGAGTTACACATATTCAATGATTTCGTTCTCTACTCTTGTTCTTCTTTCGAATGAACAAGGTCAAGATGATTGTTCTTAACTGAACAAAACTCGTACTACATGCACTTTGATCTTCTAAGTATCAAATACATCACTTATTGCTACTTAGTTATTCAATCATATATTTATGTGGAAGAGATAAAAAGATGAGAGAGTGGAAGTAGAAATGCATTACTTTCATACATAACATTTTAAGCGCTTTGGTCATAGCATTTTGATTACAAAAAAACACAATATAAAAGCAAGGAAATTGAGATATAATCGAGTGGTTACGCCTCAGAGTGTGATATTTCATTCTCTATGGCTTGAATGCTACCTAGATGGGAGCAGGGGGGGTAATGGAATTTGTGGATCTCTCCTTCTCTTTACGCTTCAGACTCTCACCTAGACTCAAGATGATGGAGAGAAAATGAAGATTGTAAGGAACTTGCTTTTCCGGCCAATTTGTACAGACTCTTCTGAGGAGGAAAACTCTGTTTATATACAGGAAGTGGTGCTGACATGCCGACGCGCACCATTAAGACTTCTGAAATATTGTTGCTTTGCAGTGCAACCTGTCTTAATTGTCTTTTTCTGATTTTCCTGTCAACCTCTTTTCTCCTGCTAGTTACTTGATCGCCCAACATCTACTTCCTTGCGCTAAAGAGGTTGGAAAGATTACTTTGCGTGTAATGCACTTGCTCGCTGAATCTTGCTCTTTTTCGCCTAACATCCTGCGATAAAAATGTTGAAAAATCGTAAAATAAGGATGAAGTTCTTTTACGGTAAACCTTTCGCATATTAGTTAAATTGCCTACTTTTTCTTTCTACATTCTTCTATTTTCATGCGATTAAACCTCATTATTTTACTTAAAAGGCAACAATAACTTGTATTTCTACAAGTTATCCGCCTCTGCGATGCTGCAAGATAGAAGCTTAATTAGCTTTTAACTTTGCGTTTCTGCTCCGGTTGATGCCTTATAACTTTCATTTTGCCCAATTAATCTTCAAATCAACATTAACACCAAATTCTACCCTCAACTTACTCGAAAGCTAACCAATAGCAAAATAAAAACGTAAAATCATAGAACGATATCTCAAATTAAACATAGCTAAAAATATAACACATTTTTGGTCTATCGCTAAGCTTCTCCAATAAAGTTGAAAGTACTTTCTGCATGTTGTCCCGTTTGTTCGATAAGTCAATATTATAAGTAAGAGCAATCATTGAGTCCAACACCAATATTTTCCCCCACAATCTTGTCGACTACCAACAACACTCAATGACCCAAAATTTCAAAAATAGTTTGTCTAAACAGGTACAATTGTCATGGTGTCAATTTACTTCAATGGTAGCTACTGCTCTCCCAAATGGTAACAACAAGCTAGTCAACAAGTCAAGTTAGTTTGAAAATAATCAGTAATACGAATCTTTGATGTCATCTACATGAAATAAGTAACCGAAAAGTAAAACTAAGAATGCATAATCTTAGTATGATGTAAAAAAATGGCTATAAATGTTGTAAAATATGTAGTTTGGAATACAAATGTCTGGTAAAAAATAACAAAAAGATAGTTCTCTGACAAATTTAGTATGAATCTCAAACAAAATTCATTCCAAATCTCGGTCCAGATACATGTCAGTTCTTCTTCTTATTATATTTATTGAGATAGCTTGACCTATGAATAGAAAATGAAAAAAAATATAGAAGCTATTAATAAAAAAAGAAAAATATAGGAAAATGGCAGACGAGAGGTCATGTTCTGGCTCCCAATCACATGGATTCATTAATATTTTGCCAGAATGACTTTAACAATAAATCATCGTTCAACGGGTTGGTTCAATTAATATCTTTTGTTGCTAGAAATGTTTTGAGACAAGGAGATTAATGGGCGGAATTCAAGAAGCAAAAAAAGAGGAGGGGTGTGCGAAAACATTGTCGTTTAAACCAAAAGGAAGTAGTGGTGGGAACGATTGGGATGACGGAGTTTATTGTAACATAAAAATGTTGGAAATTCAATTTGGAGGAAGGTGTATTGATGCCATTCGATTCCAATATGAAGACAAATATGGAAATTCAATTACGCCTCAAAAACATGGTGGAAATGAAGGCAAACGAATCATTCCGGTAATATTACCTTTTCCCTCAAACTCCTTTTTCTACTCTTGGTCAAAAACCCTTAATTTATAAGCTTAAAAATGCAGATTGGATTGAATTGTCCAGATGAATATCTTATTTCAATTCATGGGTACCATGGCAACATATACGATCAATTTGGGAACCCAACGCACGTGATTCGGTCATTAACTTTTGAAACCAATAAACAAAGTTTGGGTCCGTATGGGGTTGAAGAGGGAATCAAGTTTTCGTTCCCAACCACTGGACTCATCAAGATTGTTGGGTTCCATGGCAGGTCTGGTTGGTTCCTTGATGCAATTGGATTCCACTTCCTTCCCATATCCATTTCAAAATGAACATGTATACACACTTTATATATATATTTTCGTGTTTTAGTTTCAATTCAAGTCTCTGGTGTGTACCAAAACATTTTTAGAAATTGCTTGAAATTGACTTTGTGATAAATTTGCATCATATTGCTAAATCTATCCTAAAAACCATAAAAATGCTTGTTGAAAAGTAGAAGTTTTTTAACATTTTTTAGTAGTGAAATTACGGTTTTCTACACCTTGGATTACAAACACATCATATGCTCCAAAGAATTCCTCCTTCCCCATCCGTATCTTTCTTGTCTCCTTCGTTCTCCCTCCCCCATTTCAACCTTTTTTCCTTATCAACTTTAATCCACAACATTTTTCTTCTTCTCTATCAATGTTTTCTTCTCTTTTTTACCTATAACTTCTCCCCCCCTCTCTCCACTACATCTTCCCATTAAAAAAGTTAGAAGTCACTAGAAGAAATCTAACATTTAATGTCGATTGGGAACCGACAACTTTACTAGTGTTATTAAAGGTCTTTAATGTCAGTTTAAAACCAACATTAAAGGCTTCTTTCATGTCTATTTTAAACCGACATTAAAGGCCTTTAATATTGTTTTTAAACCGACATCTTTGATAGTGTTATTGAAACTCTTTAATGTCGGTTGGACTTTGATGTCGATTTTATACTGACATTAAAATCTTGTCTTCTAGATCATTTTTTACAAATTTTTTTTATTAAATTGTTGCATTATTGTCCATTTTTTATGATGCCAAATAGTTAAAACCAACATTATAGGCCCATGTAAATTAATTTTTTATTATACCTGCAAATCAATAAAATTAATATTATTTTACAAACTATAATATTTTTCTTTTATATATGTATATACAAAATGAAATCTTAATATTATGTTTATATATACATTCTACAGCCATATATAAAACATGCACGATCGTAATACAAAACTTAAATAAGTAATTCTAAACACCTTCACAGTTTTTAACCGTCAACGATCGCTTAGCTTTCTACCCAATCGCCTTACTTTGCGAGAACGTTGAGGTTCATGAATATGGATAAAAATCAATTAGAAGGACAAGGGATAGGTATCTACACGATAGCTTAGCTT
The DNA here is from genome assembly GCA_037974545.1 of Cucumis variabilis. Lineage (NCBI taxonomy): Eukaryota > Viridiplantae > Streptophyta > Magnoliopsida > Cucurbitales > Cucurbitaceae > Cucumis > Cucumis variabilis. The sequence goes on along the minus strand of JBBPDI010078250.1, from coordinate 8,528 downwards.
TAAACCCGATCACTTAGCTTTCTACAAGAACAAAGAAAACGATCATTTAGCTACTCAAAAAACAAAGAAAGCAACATCCTATAAGAGAAGAAGCCCACTATAAGAAACGAAAGGTGTTTTAACATTTCCATTGTTTTATGAAAAGCAAAAAATTTCATTGATACAATAAAATTACAAAAGGAAGACCTATTAAGAAGATTACAAGTAAATATTTCTAATGGGCTATAAGATGATTTAAGTCACAATTAAAAAAGGGTGAAACCAATTTACACCATGTGAGCCATATGATCGAACAATGTGCATTACCTTGGGTTCTGAGGTTGTGGTCTTCATAGTTAGAACAACTCTATCCAAACTTCTGCAAACTTCATCCTCTGTTTTTCCATCTATTAACAATAATTGTTCTTTGGACTCTAAGACATAGTAAATGCATGGAAAAAGAAGATTAAGAGTAATTGCAAGCAAAATGAAGGAAATAAAAATAATGATCATAATCCCAAGGGACGAGGCAAACTACTGAAAGATACATCTTGTTTGAATGGCAGTGTTCTGCTTGTCTTCAGTCAGTATCCAAAAATTTATCCCCGCTTTTCTCAAAGTTTCAATTATTGCAGGGAGGCCATCCTGAAAGGTAAGATATGAAAAAGAGAGAGAGAAAGAGAGAACGTATCGCTATTAGTTCCTGATCTTAATAATGATATTTTATATCAGAGTTTTGTTGTCATCTTTCACGACCATTTCCCCTATAACATGTTGAAGTTGGATAATGCAACTAGAAACATTTACCTATAGCCTATCTTCTATAACAGTAACTCTAAGGACTTCAAAATTTCGCTCTAAAATTTGACAAACTTCAGCTAACCTCCACTACAAAAGAGGAAGTAGACGTCCCATGTAAAATTACATACATAAAAAATTGCATTCATAAAAAGCATAAGACAAAGTGTACCAATGACCTCCCTGTCAACCAGTGTGCTATTAGCCTCCTTAAACATAAAAGCACATTCTCGATACTCATCTTCCTCTACTTCATGCCAAGCCAAACGTAATGTGCGGAGACCTAGTTGTGCATATTGATCCACGACTTCAATAAATGTTCTTCTTTGCTGGCCTGTAGTAAGATTAAAGTAATGATCACATGATAAACATAACTTATAATACAAAGTATAAAATTCTCCAATTTCTAGTCATTAAATATAAAACTATTGGGTAATTTTGTCAAAAGAAATAAGTTGAAAATAAGTTTATTCCTTTATGATATTTTCAAAAATCCTTAAGGGGATTTCTGTTGGTAAAGATAAAAAGATCTTCCTATTTATTAGGAATCTTAGCTTTTATCCAATCTATTAATCTATTCATAATGAGATTTGGTTTGAAGATCCTTAAATAGTCCAGTCTTGGACTTCATTCGTGTACGCAATTACGAAGAAATACCAACTCTAAGGTGTTCTATCTCGACTCGTGATTTTAATAAGGTAGATCTACCTTCATATTAATGAATTATTGAAGAATCTGGGATCAAGTTAGTATTGCACCTGTGTGTATACTACACCTGTTATAAGAAGTATGATGAAGATCATATACTAAGAAGTAGTACACAACCAACTCATGGGGAGCTTGAGTTATCTACAATAAAGTATCAATCACATATGCAAGAGGAGACTATTTAAATTAAGTTTCAGTTTCAACTTAATTATGTAGTTCGTTTTGAAGTGTTAATCTTCTATGTATAAACAAATCAGTTACTCTATTGAATCTTAATAATATTTCTTATCTGATCAGAAAGCTTTCTAGACGTAGGTGATTTTGCCGAACTGGGTTAACAAACTCCTCTGTGTTCTTTACTTATGGTTATTTTAATAGCTATTACTATAGTTAATAACCTTGCACATAGCCTTAGTGGATATTTTGATCTTAACATTAATTACAAAAAAGGTACAAATCTTGAAACAGTGGAATTTTTTTTTAAAACAAAGAAAAATGGTGGAGAAATTTCACGTTTTTTCTGTTTTAAAGGGCAATGGTGCAACAATTTCCGTTAAGTATTCTAGCCAAATACAATTCATCAACATCACTCAGCATAATTGTAAATTCTTGTGCATACTAAAAATTGATTTACAGTTGCAAACCCATCACCGCAATCCTTGCATTGAGGAATTCTGGTTTTCTCTTCAAAAGGCAACTAAGCATTGCAATTCTTAATGGTGCAACTAAAAAGTTAAAAATTTATTATTGAAAATAATTATAACCTTTCAACTTGTGTTGAGCATTCTGGTTTCTTCACAACTTGTATATGGCGTCGGAAAAAATTATAAAAAAAGTTAATATATTAGATATGGTTATTGTTTAAATAGACAACTTGAAGAAGCAGTAACAAAAAATTATAGCAAGTTGCTGCCACAACAGAGGCAGTAACCAATGTACTCAATTAATGAGGGTAATTTAATCAACCAAATTTTTTTTTTGAGCCTCAGTAAACCTTCTTCTTTTAACAACCCATTATTATGATTTATGGCACATGAAATGACTTTCAATGTCAACACCATCAAAAACCCTGAACAAGTAGTGGAAAGAATGTCGGTAACCAAAGATGTATATATAAAGCTGGAGGTTAGAAACTCAAACGAGAAGAAATAAATTAGTAACCTTAAATATTTAACATATTGTGAAACCAATAGTTTGTGGCAATATAAGAACTATGCTTTCGAGAACTGAGTTGTTTATCGTACAACTAAGAATTGAGATTGACTACAATCTTGCCATGATCGAATGGATGGATTTTTTCTTAAGAAATAACCTTTCAGAATAGGAATTAACGAGTGAATTCATTATATAGTTTTTTGCAAATTTTAATGCCCAACTGTATCCCTGACCAAAGATTGCAGCATAAAAAAAAAAAATTTCAGCATGTCTATTTTTAAAAAATTCTAAGCAATCCACCACTTATATGTGGGTTGTGTAAGGGCATCAAGAAGTATACTTCATTGAAAAATCAAATTGTTCCTATACACTTTGGCCTTGGTAGAACTTCATTACTATCGTTCAAAAGACAAATCCAACGACCTTCTAGATTTCTCCTACCTAATGCATGTTTTGCAATGATGTTTATCATCAGTTGCATCTCTTTTGAGGTTCATTGCATCTTGGTTGGATGGCTTCATTGTTAATTCGTAACTTCGAAAAAAACAAACAAACAAAAAGCTTACCAGTTGAATCAATACCTCCGTCTTTCCAAGCGTCCCCACTCATGTAATATACATGGTGACACATTTGGACAAATAGTCAAGAATTCTGGAATCAAAAGTGCAATCTCAAGAATTTGAAAGATCTTTATAACAAGATTAGACATAAATCTTAGCATTTATTGATGCAATTGGATATGAAATAGAAGCAGTAATCACATGCTAGATTTTTAGTTCAATGACCGTATTTTTCTGAAAATGAAAACACTGCCTCAAGGAAGATAAAAAGTCGAAATATTAGATATGGATCAAGGTTATTCCTTCAAAGCACGCACACACATTAGAGAATAATATCCAAGACCATTAGATATAAGAAGAACATTGCAGATTCTAAGATAAGTACCTAAAAACTTTTGCGAAAGGGTGGTGGTAAAATTTAATTATAAGTGCATAAAGAAAAATGGGATAAATGAAGGCCACACCTTGTATCCACCACAGTGACGTAGAAATAAGAGAAGTAATAATAGAAGTTCTAATTGTAGATTAAAAAAAATAGAAAAAAAGATGCAAAGTAATTTTTATTAAGTGTAGTCCAACTTGCAATATTAACGGAATTAGAAGTTGCATTCCATAAATCATATAAACGAGCAAGTGATGCTCTTCTAGGCTCTTTGTTGAAAAGTGCATTCAAGCCACCTGGAAAAGGAGATAGTAATGACAAGGGAAGAACAAGAAGAATAAGAAGAAAAGAAACGAGTGAAATTCAATAAAACTGTAGCAACATAAGCAAGGTAATGAAAATATATGCTAGAAGCACAATAGTAACGATAAGTGACGAATAAGAAAAACAATGAAAATTTGAAATCACCCTAAAAAGGGTTGGTTACGAAACATCTAATAATTAGTTTGGCTCCACAAGCAGAGATTATTAGAAAGATTCAAACTTTACCACCAAAACCCCATAAAAATCCCTCCTTTGATTATCAACCACGATCTCCAATGATAATTTTGAACCATTTTTATGAAGTAGTTATTCAATCTCATTTTTCAACTATTGTAATAACTCAATAACCAACCCTTTTAACAAAAATATGATTTCTATGAAACCCTAAAGCGCCCAAACTAAATGGGATTTGAGTTTGATGAATTAGAATATGGTGAGTTAAACTCAATTAGTTTCAACAATGGGTTATTGTTTGATGAGAAGATGAAGATAATGCAACAAAACAACCATGGCAATGAAAAAAGAATAAGAGTTTACTAGAGAGAAATAAAACAACTCGTGGGTGGTGACTGCTAAATCAGAATTGATTCGATTTTAAGCGGATATCTCACTGACACGGTTCATTGGAGAGAAATAAAACCGCTTGTGGTCTTTAGAGCTAGAAATTCTTGAGTGGTGGCGAGGTCTTAGGATCGAATGGGGTCAAAGATTTTTTCAACGGTGGTGGCGAGCAAAGTTGGACACAAGAGAAGAGTGTAAAATGAGATTGTGAAGCGAAAGAAGAAAATGTGAAAGATGGGAAGAAATCATATTGAGAAAGAGTAAAGTAAGAGAGAGACTTATTTTTTACAAAATTAAAAATTAAAAAAAAAAAAAAAATAAGCTTTAATTCGTTTTTCAAAAGGCGGATTTTAAAACGACATTAAAGAATGAGTTTTAATGTCGATTTAAAATCTGCATTAAACATCCGCATTTTGAAAAACGATATTAAAGCTCATTTTTTATTTTTTTCGAATCGATATTAAAGGCCAGATTTCTTCTAGTGAGTACTCGACATTTTAATGAAATATAATTTAATATAATTTAATTTATGTGTTATGATTAGCTAGATTGATGAAAAGCTTAAATATTCTTACTTATGTGTTATCTGCGTTGATTGATCTTGTATAACATCAATGGATTTCAAAATTACAAATGCAAACACGTGCAAATATTATATAGGTATTTCAAGTTGTACAATTAAAAAAGAAAAACTTCGCACCCAAAACATATCAAGTATCAATTAAGTTGCCAATTTTTTAGTGTCGAGAAGAAATTCCATTTCATATACTTGACATCTTATAACATATCAAGTAAATTTCTTATTCTTGATACATGTTTACTTGATATTTTTAAAAATATAAAGTGTATACTTGACTGCAACCAACATCAAGTAATATAGTTTTTATCGTAGTGTGTTGGTATTTGTCAAAAAGATTTAAATAAGAATTCTTTATAGGGGCATTTTTAAAAATTGCAAAATAAATTAAAATATTTACAAGCGATAGCAAAATTTTGGATTCTATCACTGATAATCATTGATATTTTAATGACTATCAGTGATAGAATTTGCTATAGATTGTATATATTTAGTAAAATTTTCTGTTTTTGAAAATTCTCCATTTTTTTAATATATGGTGATCATTGGCTATTTTATGAAGATATATAAAAGATTTTAAAGATTGATCTAATTATTAGGGGAGTTAGTTGGATATATTATTATTTATTTAAAAGATAAAAGATTGACCTATTTATTAGGAATCTTAATAGATAAAATCAATAAGATCAAGAAGATCTATACATGTATATTATTGCTGCTCGCCAGGTTGGGATTTGACAACACTAAACCTTAGTTCGAAAAGCAATATATGTCGAAGAAGTTTTTCGAAGGTATTGCAGTTACCTTTTGAGTTATGACGACATATTGAAGATCGCTTAATCATCTGTTTAAGTATTAATTGACATAATTATGAATGAAGACTGAAATAGTTGAACTGCGGTCAATCAATTCAAGGGAGCCTGAATTGGTCTTCGAGGAGATTCAACCATATATTCAGGGGAGCCTGTAGAAATTCAACCATATATTGAAGGGGAGCTTGTTTTTATTTATGTTGTTGTGACAACTTAAAAGAGGAACTTTAGGCCGAAATTCAACCATATATTTGAATCTTAATAAGATTTCTTATCTGAGCTAAAGAGCTTCCCAAATGTAGGCCGAATTTGTCGAACTGGGTTACCCAAAGGTTGAAACTATCACTACAAGGAAATTGAGATTTACTCACGTATCGAAACCGTCGAGTGATTATCCAAAAGGCATCGGCAAAATGTCTCCTTTCACATTTTTTTTATCATCGACAATATGGTTGACAAAACTCCATTGGAAGAGGATAACTACTGATGCATTGATATGACGTCGACAATATAGAGTACTCTATATAATTTTAGGCAACATTAAGAGTTCTTGTCGACTCGCATTGCCTGTTCTTATAAACTAGAAGAAAACTAGGATTTATTGTCAGTTTAAAACTGACATTAAAGAGGTATGATGTTAGTCGGCAACCAACATCTATAATCGTGTTATTGAAGCCCTTTAATGTCTATTGAGCTTTGATGTTGATTTTAAACCGATATAAAAGAGACCAACAATGTCAATTTTAAATCGACATTAAAGAGATATGATGTCGGTTTTAAACTAACATCTATGAATGTGCTATTAAATGCTTTTAACGCCGCTTGTGCTTTGATGTCAGTTTTAAACTGACATTAAAGATGCCTTTCAATATCAATTTTGTTTTGATGTCAGTTTTAAACTAACATTATAGATCTTCTTCTGTGTTAGTTTGTCACGTGCTTTTGTTAGATAATTGCTGATAAAATAATGTATTTGATCATTTTTTTATTGAAAATAAAACAAATATATAAATATTTTTTTTGACACTAACAAATCAATAAAATTAATATTCTTTTAGAAACTAAAATATTTCTCTTTTACATGTGTATATACAAAATTAAATCGTAATATTGTGTTTATATATACAATAACTTGACTCCAATAACAAAGAAAACGAGAAGTTTAACTAAGTAATCAATAATTTACATTGATCATCATTTGTAAAAAAAAAAAAAAAAAGGTTACATGAGAGAGTTGGTTTGTCTACTTTGGAGGGTCCAAATTTAGCTAATTGGACATTGTTGTCATTGGGAGCCGCTTAAAAATTATTAAAATATATTTCCCCCCTTAGTTTCCCTCCAACTTTTCATTAAAAATTATTAAAATATAAATTTACTTTTATTTCCCCTTTCTTCTTTATCATCTTCACGATAGAACCTAAAAAACTTAACCTCATCCTCATTCTTCTCCATCTCCATAAACTTTCTTCTCAACGACGGAGACTTACGGCGACAGAGACCCATTGTGACGAAGACCCACAACGACGTCGAATCTAAACATTTTGAAGACAACAATCCACACTTGTTTTCTCATCGACGGCGACCGACACTCGTGACCCATACTTTTTGTAAAGATTTTGAAGACAGGTTAGTGTTTAATACCTTTCACTTTTATGTTTTTTCCTTTTCTGATTTTAATTATTAGGGTGTAAGAAGTGGAACAAAACCATTTGTGAATAGTTTCTCACCTTTTCATTCACCCCCTCCCTATATATATGTGATCTATGTCCTTGATTTTTTCCTCATAAAATCTTAATAATCGTATTGTTTATGGTAGATCAAGGAAACTTTGAAAGTTAGAGAGTGGGTGTTTAGTGGGGAAAATTTTTTAGTACTGAAGGCGTTTTCACAAACGCCTAAGAGATAAAAATAGTGTTTTTTAGAATGTGAATTGTGGCTCTATTTTATACAATTTATTTTCTAAGTATATTTTGACTGTAAAACTAGAAAGGGACTTTTGGAATCCAACCTATTTGCATTGCTAGTGGAAGAAAATAATCTTCAACTTATGAAGTCCAACTAATAGTTTGTTATTATTATTAGCCTATTTGTCCAATCCTAGTGTCAATTATTAGAAACTTCCTACCTTGAGTTTGGTATTTATATAGGGAACAAAAATATTATTATCTTATTCTTGGTAATGAAACTAATAAATAGCATAAGGATATGGTATAGTGTGACAAACCACGAGTTTAGGAGCTGAAATTAACTTGGGGGTATCAAAGATTGTGTAATTTTGTAAATGGACATTGGATTTTGTGAGATGTGAATTTTTGAGAAGTTTGAATGATGATGATAATGGAGAATATTTTGTTGAAATTATTAAGGATGTTCTTACAAAATCCAACATTATGATTCCATTGAAGTTGCACGAAATTTGGTCTGTCTTTGATGGGTTTCGGCTCACATTGTTGGCCATCAAGATTACACATTCCAATTGATTCCTCCGTGTAATATAAAGCGATTGATTTTTCCACGGATTTCCATTCCACTCACTTATCTTTTGCCACTTATTGAATTTTTTAGGGCCCTCAAAAGGTGCAGGTTGGTTCTGAAAAAATAGTTACTGCAAAAGACATAATTATTGCTACCGGTTCTGTCCCTTTTGTTCCTAAGGGCATTGAAGTTGATGG
>JBBPDI010078226.1:0-14599 GCA_037974545.1 Cucumis variabilis | reverse complement strand
TTCATTTTAGTATTTACTCAATATGGTTGGCAATGGCATCCACATTGTTAGAGATAATAATAATTAATTGAGTATGTTTGATGGATTGGGGAAAAGGGGAAACCATTTCTTCTGGTTCTTTTCTATTGTTCAAAACCCTGAATCCTGAACAGAGCATAACGCAGCTACAATTTTGAGTTGGCATTACACAAATGTAAGTTCTAGCAGAGGACGAGGCTCTCATGGTCAGTCTTAGATTACAAACTTTTCAGAGACAACCATTGACACAAGTTGTTAAGCAACTAAACCAACGACCCCTCCACCATCTCATCAAGAGATGAGGCTAAAGTTGCACTAGTATTAACCAATATGTTCTATATGTGACGTATTAGTGAGGTTATCAACAAAATTAATATCCTTATAGAGAATGTTAACGAAGATCAAGATTCCATTATAATATACCTCTTGGACTCTACCCAGTACCCACCAGCGTCAATCATGGACAGACCTTTCAAAATCGCTTCCACTTTGGGTGTAGTGATACTTGTGCTTTTCTATCGAGGTCACCAATCAAGATATTCCTGTTCTATCAACAAAAAGTTTCCAGTCTTGAAAGTTCTTTGGACCCATTCTTTAATTTAAACCCCACTGTACTATCCTTTGTCAGTTTCATTATTATGTTGGGAATGAAATAGAAGTGGAGTGAATGCTTTGCTGGTGTAAGTATCAAAGTAAATAAGAAACAATCTAACAGCTCTCCCACATTAAAAATTAGTTTTAATCTCGATGAACATATTTGGCGATTTATCCATTAATATATTCATAAATCAAAAGTTTAACATCAATATTTAATATTTATGGAGATGTTTTTAAAACGCAACAAATGTCATCTATATAGTCTAATTAATATCAATATATTTTGATTTCTTAATTTTAATTATATGATCGCTTTTTCAGAAGTTTTAAATTTTTTCAAAACCAATAATGAAAAATTTAACCGCTCCCAGAAAAAGTGTGTGCCTATGCATTGTTGAAGTGAACCATAGAAATTTGAGGTTGAAAGGAGGAAGGGAAAAACAATGATGGTTTAAATAACATTACTTCATTTTACCAAAAATGAATTTGATGTGTTAAAAATGAAATAAAAATAAACTATATTTTTTCTCAAATAAAAGGATAATCTTTAAATTCAAACATAAGAACGCCACCACTTTACTGTTGCTATTGAAGACTGATTAAATTCACTTAAGAAGAAGAACCAATTTGGCCAGATTTATTCTCGAATGTAGAACTGAAACAAATCAACTGTTAAATTTTTTTTCCACACGATCTTTTTCTTCTGTCTTTTCGTTTCTTTGAATAGAGAAGAGTCGTAACTAGAAAAACATAATAGTTTTTTAATATAAGTTGGAGGTTGAAGAACTTGAATCCAAGTCCATATTTACAAATTTCATTTGAACTAAATTTTCTTTTCGTGCTTTCATTTTTTTTTAATAGAAAAGAAAAGATGGTGATGTAATCCTTCTCCTTTTCTTTTATTGTATTGCGAATAATAGGGAAATATAGTTTTATTTCACTAAAAAAGTCAAATAAATGTAGACTCCGTTTGAAATTATTATTTTCTAAAAAACGTATTTAAATAAGTTTGATTTAAGATAGTTACTATTTTTCAAAATTATAAAAATTTTAATTTCACTTTAAGTTGAATGTGTATAATAAAAACAAAACTTTGAACAAATAAATAAAACTGATAAAAAAAATATTTGAATTCTTAATAACGTATTATTTAGTTACTAAATTTAATTTAATTGGACTTATAAAAATATCATTTTAGTAATCCATCTATGTTTCATCACATTTCCATAAAAAAAAGTGTGCAACCCTCTAAATTTATGACAAAAATCTTACTCGATCCTTACCATAGAAACTCCAAGCCATTTACAATAACAAATTAAAACCTCAATTCAAACAATCACGCTAATCACATAAAGAGAACGCAAGATAGCTCCATGGACATGGATACATGTTAAAGTTTTGGTCACAGGAACAACTCAATAAACATCTTTCCAAAATTTTACAACACAACTGATTATTTACTTTAAAGAGACAAATCTAATTAAAGTAACAAATCCAATTAAACTTTGTATCAGACTTGAGATCATAGAAAAAAGTAAGAGATGGAATTAGATGCAAAACACAACTTGAATATAATATTCTAAGCCTTAATTAGTGAATGTGCATCATGTGATGGGACCAATTTCTTCACTAATTTACTCCTCAATTATGAGATCCAGGTTAATAACTTTCGTTTTTTTTCTTAAAAAAAAACATTTGGTCACTTTTGCTCAGTGCATAAATTACCAATATTATTTTTCCCTTTCTATTTGTTGTGTAGTGTTATTTGGATCCTTGTGTTTAACAGTAGAATAATGTAAATTAAATAACTATTGTAAGATTCAATTTACACCAAAATAATATAGTAAAATTGATCATGTATTTGTATACAACTGTCTACTAATCTTTTTTGATATACCAAAAAAACTTTAGTTAGTTAATTTATTTAATGAATTATTGCTTGATTTGACACGCATAAATATAAATTTATGACTTAAATTAACCTATTTTAATGATAATTGCTGTATACTTTTTAAATTGGTTACGAAATAAAAGTCACCAAAATGAGTTGACTCACAATTTTTTCTAACAGTACATGAAATGGTCTATCCCAATATTTGATTCTTCACTTGCAACTTTTAAACCTGTTACAAAATTTTAAAAATATTCAGTAGTATTTTTATTCGAGGGTTGAACTTTAAAAAATTTCCAGGAACTTTGAAATCCATAGCTAACAAATATTAAGAAGCTGTTCAAACTCTCCATCTTATTAATAAGCTACTGATTGTTTGGGGTGTTAGTTATACATAATAGTTTGTGGTTGTTATAATCTATAAAACTATAATAGTATGTGAAGTTCAATAGTTTGTATTATTGCTCTTGATCTTTCTGACATATATATAAAGTTTTTTGAGTATGTGTTTAGGGTTATTTATTTATCATTATCTTTTTTGGTATTATACTATAGGTAATACATTTGTTCCACTAATTCTTAAAAATGCATTGGATTTTCATATACTAACTTTGGTTATGTTGGGACAATAAATATTATTGAATATGCACAAAATACTTAAAATTATGCTAAAAATTTAATACCATTGATTAAGTATGAAAACTGCATATATATATATATATATATATATATATATATATATATATTTGGAGGTTTATAAAAACAATCAATTAGCATCTACAAATACGTAATATAGTTGTCCACATATTAGACACAAAATTAACGATACAAAAATATTAAATTATAAAAAATATGTTCTATGTAATCTAAAAGTATAAAAACGATAATCAACCTCCATCTTTTATGTTTATATAGACTTTCTAAATATTAAAATAAGTATTAAGAAAACACAATCAAACAATGTCCAAGCTTATTAATTTTCTAATTTTTTCCTCTTTGGTACCACACTCGTATTCTAATCAGTCCATCTCCCTACATAGGCCAAACATAATATCATCCTGAGACTCATAATAATAGCCAACAACCACTCATATTCACTCATTTAAACACCTCATTAATCATCCATCCCACCCCAATTTCTTGGTAAACTAAAATTTAACTATTGACGTGTCCATTTCTCTACCAAGCACATTTGGGTGTGACCATCGCAATATGACTCGTAACTATAAAGTACGAAAAAAAATTGTACAAAATGATTGTAAGAGGTTATACAAAATCTTTAGGTCTACTTACGTCCATTATGTCATCAAAACGGACATTCAAATCAAATAAGAAATCAACAATAAATTAATGGTATGTTTTCTTGGCTAGCTACGAAATTATAGAAAGAAAAAACAATCAAATTTCGTAATCACGTTTGATTATATAAACCCTATGGTATACGTTATAAAAGGGTTTGTAATATGTCCTACACAGAAAATCACAACCAGCCATTCTACCAAACCCCTACAAAATGAATAATTTAATTATGACGTCAATAAAAGATATAAAAAGGTTATAGCTGAATACATTCTTTTGCAATTGGTTTGTGGAAGAGAGGGTGAGAGAGAGTGAAGGATGGAGGGTAATGATATTTTGGAACCGTTGGTGGGGCAGTCAGCAGCGAAGCATGAGGACGTTAGCAGGGAGCTGGAAAACATATTATCCCACATACAATTGGGTAATTTTGCCATTAAAAGGATTATACAATCTATGGATTGAGTACAATAACCAACAAAAATGCATTTTTCAGATTTTTTATCAAGTTTTTGACGAACTTGAGAGAATATCAAAACATAAGAAATACAACCAAAAACTCTTAAATGACTTACATTGAGTTTTTTGTCATACCAAGCTTCAAATGGAGTTTATTCATGATAGCTTTTGTTGGTGAGATGTTTAGCAGGTAGATGGAAGTCAAGATTGCTTCAGCCCAAAAATCATTCGAAAGGCCTTACATTTGTAACGTGCGTCTTGCCATTTCTACCACAGTTCGATTCTTCCTCTTGGCTATCCCATTTTGCTCTGGAGTGTAAGGTGTTGTCAACTCCCTATGGATGCCATGTTCCTCGCAAAAATGGTTGAAGTTGTTGGACAAAAATTCTCCACCTCTATCACTACGAAGAGATTCGATGAACATGCCACTTTGCTTTCCTACCTTTGCCTTGAAATGCTTGAACTTCTCAAATGTTTCTGATTTGCTTTCTAGAAAATACATCCAACTCATACGGTTATAATTAATCATCTACAAAAATCAAGAAATAAAAGCTCCCACCAAGAAACTTTGTTTGCATTGGTCCGCACAAATTAGCATGAATTGATTTTTGGATATTTTTGCGATGTGAATTGATAACCATTAGACATTTTAAAAAAACGTAAATAAAAGATTTTGTTTTGTGAACCCCTTTAATTTAGTTTAAAAGATAAAATTGGGTGACCATTTTATAAGTGTTGTAGGGTGCTAATACCTTCCCTATACACAACTGAATCCCGAATTTAAATCTCATGAATTTACGTAGACCATCTTTTTTTTTCTTTGGATGACTAATCACATCTTCATATGGTTGTTAATGACTCCGAACCTATTTATTTATTAAAATTAAATAAACGAGAACGTCAGCTACTCTGCATCGCGATCACGTCATGACAGTGAACCTCATGTATGATGAATAATTCAATAAAAGTATGGATCATGGTTTGTGTTATTTGTATTAAGATTTTGTTGTCTTTTAACTTCATGATATAGACCAGAATAGCTTTGGCTTTAATCATATTTAGATTAATAATTAATAAACGAAAATTTATAAAAATAACAAAATATTAAAACTATTTATAAAATATAACAAAATTTATTCAACTTTCCTTAATAAGTTTTTTTCTGTTATATTTTCTTTTAAGTAATTTAATATTTTTTCCATTCATATAACAATTCCTTATTAATAAAATAGTTCTAACTAAATATTATTGAAAAAGTACTCATGGCTCAATAATGGATGTCAAATGAAAAACATATTAAACAAACAACTGTAACAAGAAAAACCAACAATAATAAGCTGTGGACGGAAAAATAGATACAGAGAGATATTCCATTAATTTTAAAGAGTTAAGCAGTACTTTACTATTTATTACACTTATATGCTATATTCAACTATTATAATAACTCACACAGAGCTCGACTAACTGATCATAAACGTGAGACTTTGAACCGTGTAGGTAAGATTCTCTCCTTCTCTTCATGCTAGTAAACTTCTTTCGCCAATGAATTTTAGGATACCCTAAGATAAAAAACTCTTTCATATTTAGGTGTTACGATCCCTCTAGAAAATATAAATATATAGATAAAAATGGTTTTCCATAGTGTTCTTCTATATTTTTATGTGCTGTCGGCTTAATACTTTTCATCCTGTTGTTACTATAAGACAACAGACAGAAAAGGGAAAAGATTAGGTTTTAGCTTGGAAATATATTAAAAATATGCCTATGTTGAATATTCTTAAATTTAATAAATCTACAATTACAAAATAAATAAAGAATTGCTCCCATTAATTTTAATGACCTCATCTTATTTACTTAACTCAATAAAAAAAGGAAAAAAAGAAGAGAAAAAGATATCAAACCATTATAGGGTCTTTACAGCAGGAGTGAGTTATTAGATTCTCGAGCTATTATAGTTTGATTAGAATAATTTGTATTTAAGGTATATAGATTATTTTAGTTTGGATTATAATATAATATGTTTTTGGTGTGTAGACTATTTTAGTTTAATAAGAAAATAGCAAACATGGTAGCACAAAATAAATTAAGAGTTTTGAAATAGTATTTACTGTAGTTAATTGAAGATGGGCTATTATAGTTTTAGATAATCTTTGTCCCAAATGGCCAAGTCTAGAATATGGTAAACAATTATTAAAACTATTTACAATATAACAAAATGTCATTATTAATGGTTGATGTTGATAAATAATAATAAAAAATGTTAGATAATAATAGACATCTATGCGTATCTATTAACAATGATAACAATAGTAACATTTTGTGTATTTTATTTATTTTGTTATATTTAAAAAGATCAACAATATAGAATTGGATTTTTTTTTATATATTTATTTGAGGTCATAAAATTGAGAAATACTTATAAAATTCTAACTCACATAGGAAAAAAAGCATAAAAAATCAGACAAAATTGGACTATTTTATAATTTGATAGTAATTTCCTTTTAAGAAAAAGAAAAATATATACTATGAGGTGAGAAGATGTGGAAACTCTGATATATTTGACTTAAATATATTTAGAAATTGCATATACTTTGATTTAAATACAACTTTTCCGTCAAAATTGATATGGAATATTTTTAAAAATAACGAGATATTAAAATTATTTATAAAATATAATAAAATTCATCAAACCCTTCGTTGTATATTTGAAAACTTTGTTAAATTATTATTTTTTGTGCTATTCTTTGGGCTAGCAAGATTAAAGGATTATTTATAAAAATAAATTTCAAATATTGTGAAATGGAGTAAATTACAAAAATGGTATATATACACACACTAACAAAAAAAAAGAAAAATTTGTGAGTATTTTGAATAATATTGTGTTATAGAATAATAACAATAACCAGATATTACTCTTCTCAAAGAACATGAGGAAGCATATACTATGAGGTGTGAACATGTGGAAACCATCAAATCAAGAATTTAAAAATATCAATGCCATTATCAATATCAACATCGAATCTTCGATTTCACATGTGATATGTTGATAAATATTTTCATAAATATACCTTATAAAAGTTATTTAAATAAACAGTCAAGTTATTTTATTTTATTTTTTACTTCCAAACAAGTTTTAAAATGTTAGCGTAAACATAAACATCAAAGTATGGAGAGAGATATTTAAATGAGCACACAAATATACTTAAGAATTTTTTGAAAACAAGTTAGCATTATATTTATTATTTAAATGAAATTTACATCAGAAATATTTGTTGGTTATATTTATTGGGATTTTTGGATTTTTCTATTAGTATAAAAATATGAACGAAAATATAATTGAGATATGGATAGAAATTTAATATGATGCATCAGCCATCAACCAATTTTTAAATCTTGGTATTATTATTTACATTGGAGAGATGGTTTTGTTTTAGCTTTATAAAGCATTTTAAAGATATGTATTTGATTAATGTTTAAAAAAAGAATATGGGGATGGAGATCAGACAATAATATAGAGGGAAGATTCACTTTTGATTACTTTGAATTAATTAATCTAAAGCTTAGTATAGTCAATGAAAGTGATTTTGTAAAATGGAAGATACGATGAGTTGGTGATCAAATCAAACCATAGACCGCAGCCCTAATACCTCACGTTTATGACTTTTTATTGTGTGTGTCCACTTAACCTTATAATTATTTTTCATTATCAATCAATTGCTATACATAAAATTGGTTCAAACTTTGCAACTTTAGAATATGCAATATTGTTAATTAAATTGTGGGCGATATTAATGAAAATTTTAAACCTTCATGTGATCACACTCTTGTTTAATTATATAATTATTCATTTCATATCACATTTGATTTAAAACTATTGAAGTGAGTATTTTTATTCTTTCAAAATTTTTATTGAGGTAACAAGAAAAAGTGTCGACTAATTCTAGTTAAATAAGTAAAAAGAGAAAGGGGAGAAGATTAAAATATGGTCGACATTTTTTAAAATTGTCGTCACAACGTTTTTTTTAATATTATAAATGAAATCCGAGTGTTATAGTTTGTAATTTAAAATGATATAATATTAAATTTGTTTTCACTTGTCAATTTAAACTTTTGAATAAATGTAATAACGCTTTAAGATGATATTAAACCAAGTGTTTTAGGAGATCTTGATGGAGTAGCTCTAAGAAAACAAAAAATACAACACACAAATGAAAGGGCTAGAACTTCAAGACAAATACACAACATGAATGACAACTACGAGGAGTAAATATGCAAATCAAAAGCTTGTAAGAGGAGACTTAGTCGCAGATCACACTCTCTCTAAGATGTATTGCAACTTTTTTAGATATGCATATATTTCTTAAATGCCACAACATTTCTAAGATAAAACAACTCATATATATAATATTTGTCTCGATCAAATCTATATAAAAAACAATTGAAAACCCTATATCGTCAAATTATGTCTAAAAAAATCGAAAAAACAAAAGAGCGTTTGAATGAGAGAAAAGTGTAGTTTTTGTATTTACAGATATATCTACCGATATATCAACATATCCATGAATATTTTAATTCTTACTTCATTGATAGCTGGTGTTAGTGATAGTTTTTAATTCAAAAAATATGTTATCTATTGCTATCACTAAATAGCTGCAATCAATTATGGTGGGAACGTGTGTATTGATGGATTAACTTAGAATTCTAATTTTTTTTACATGTTAACTGATCAATAGATATATCTACATCAATTTTAAAGTTGCATGATATTTTTGGATAATTATTCTATAAATTAATATTAATAAATCTTTAAATTGTATCCATTCAAAGTTTGACCTAAGATAAATTCATTTGGTGGAGCACAATCTACCAAACTAAAAATGATAAAAGTTAAAAAGATAGATATTGGTTTGCTATCTCATAATCCCCTTAAAAAGACACATTTAACCACAAAGTACAACAACTATACCACTCTTCTTTGTTTTCCTTTTTCTAAATGTCTTCATTATTAATTATATGTACAAATGTTGAAATAAATAAATATGAACAAACCGTCACTGATATAACCT
This sequence comes from Cucumis variabilis, assembly GCA_037974545.1. Taxonomy (NCBI): domain Eukaryota; kingdom Viridiplantae; phylum Streptophyta; class Magnoliopsida; order Cucurbitales; family Cucurbitaceae; genus Cucumis; species Cucumis variabilis. The sequence continues at coordinate 5,272 of JBBPDI010078226.1, read as the reverse complement.
TTTACTCCAAAGCAACTTCTGATTCACAAACAATTAATAATAATAATAATAATAATAATGAATTGAAAAAAAATGAAAACATTAACGATATGCTGCAATCCTTAGACACATTTGTTTTGAGATTCAATAACCTCCTATTTAACTAGATGAGATATTCAAATAATACACACAGTTTTTGGTATATTTATTAAAAGTTTTATAATGATTTGAATAACTATTTACAAACTCATTTGGTTAATTGTATTGAATAAAAATTTATAACCAAATATTTATAGTAACATTAATTATAAATATAACAAAATTTATCAATAGAATAATAGTACTATCGTTTATCACCCAAAGAAAAGATTACGAAGACTACCGCATGGACCTAAATGGTGTATGTATATATTGTTTTAGCTTCGTATGTTCGGTTGGGAAAGGATAGGATTAGAATGTTGGGATAATGAACCACTTGAATTGAAAGCTATGGCTTCTATTCATTGAGTTTGATTAAATTTGTTTTCAACTGACGTGTTCAATTTTGCTCAAATAAAAAACAAAACCTTTCTTTAAGACCAATTGCAAAATAATTGCATTCAATATATTACGACTCTATATATTGTTTTATTTATAATTTATCTTCAGGACCCAATAAATTTAAATGCCGACATTACATTATATTACATACGGTATGAATAATTTCTACATCAATAATTAATTAGATTTATTATCAAGTAACACAATATTTTTTAGAATTTATTTATTAAACGTTGTGATTTGTTTAGAAGTTAAATTGGCCAACCCCATGATGGGTAGCCACAGGCAGCCATATGTAAGTTAATTAAGTTTTAATATTATACTTAAGCTCAATCATTTAATATCTTTTTGTTTTTTATATATTTATTTTGTCAACATTAAGCTTTTAGTTTTGAGAGCCAAAGCAATATTGTCTCTTTCTTTCATTTCTGAAGTGATGGGATTTTTCTTCAACGACGAGAGGGAAAAAAACAAAGGCGAAAAGTAGAAAATTAGAAGATAGGAATGCGTTGGGTATGGTGCACTGACGACGTTACCCAACTCTTAGGCTTCTAAACTAGTCGGTTTTTAGATTTTGAATTTTTATAGTCTAATTTCAAAATTAGGATAGCTGTATATATACTAATCATTTTATTTTTAAAAAAATGATACAGATAAACCTTTGTTTCGCTTTTATAAAATATCTGTTTTTTTTAAATCAATACTTAAAATAAATGGATTGTTTCTGAAAAATATATATAAAAAAATAGCTTTTACAAACTTTAAGAAATATGCAAATTCGGGTGAGAAATTAAGTAGAAATAAATTTATTTTTCAAGAATAAAACACAAAAAAATATCATGATTATTAAATCAAGGTCTAAAATTAGTTTTTTAAAGAGATCAATGGTCTAAGAATTCAACCATTTTACTTGAAAAAGATATAAATTATATATATATATATATATATATATATATAAAAGAAATATAGTAAATTTTCAAAAACTAAAAATCAAAAACCAAAAACCAAATATAAAACAAGAGGTTAAACTAAAAAAAATGATCCAAATTTTGGATTTAGTTTCCATCTAATCCTTTGATATTTAAATATGTTACACTTTACATCTTTTTAAGTTTTGAATTAGATTTTAATCTAATATTATACACTTGTATATTTGAAATTTGAATTTCTCTCTAATTTTTTTTTATTTCTTTATTTTTAGAATTGTGAGTTTTTTGGGTTATGTGAGATATTATCTCTTTTTCGAAGGTGGGGATGTCAAATAATGCCAAAATCTTACCCACCTTTGTGAAATGCTATTTCTCAAATTTTTGATACAAATAAGCTTTTATCTTTTTGTATGTCACATTAAAGAAATGCCATCCTACCCATATTTAAGAAAAGAAAAAAAAAATCTCACAATTTGTTTTCGTAATAGATAATTAATGGATTGTTTTCTTGTTGTTGACGAATTTAAAGTATCGTAATAAGTGTGTTTAATAGCATGTGTCATTTTTCCGTTGAATCAAATTAAAATAAATAATTTTTGAATTCGACTCTAGTTTTGTAAATTAGTTTCATTTTATTAATAAAAAATTATTTATTTTAGGATGTCCGTTGCTTCACAATGTCTCGAACAAGTGGCAGCAAATGTGTTCGATTATTTACAGTTTTTTTTTTGTTTCAAATTTCATTTTAAATTTTTTGTGTTTGAAGATTTTTGTATGCATAGATAGACTTCAATGGAAGGAATTGTTAAAATTAGGGGCAATTTGTTTATTGCTTTGTAAATTATAATTGGGGGTTTAAAATATATATTGTTTATTTAAGTTGAACCATATTATATAATTTATAACTCATTGAATTTTGTTTGCATATTCTTTTTTAGGAAAGGGTTGTGCGGGGGAGAGGAGGAGGATGGAATGAAATGTTAAATAATCTCAAGTTAATTAAATAAGGTAGACGTTTGCCATTACTTCTTGAGGATTTCAAAAGAGTTATGTGATCAAATAATTTCTTCTACATAATTTTCTTTATTTAATTATAATGTGTTTAGGTATAAGACCCACCCCAATAAAATTTATTTGATTTACACCATCAAACTAAATTGTTTGTTTTGATAGAGAAAATAGTATCTCCACTGTATTTGTTTTTAACTCAACTTTCATTATTTTAAATTACCTGTTATTTTATTGCATTGTATTTTAATATAAATTAAACAACTTGCCCTAATAAAATTCATTAGAATATATACATAATTTCCATCCATTTGTTTTATTCCATTTTCGTTTTCCTTTACATTTATCGTATTGTACTTTACTATAAAACCTATTTTCCACAAAACTTAGATCTAAAATTTGCAATAAAATCTTTATTTTAAAACATGAAGGGACTGTTTCCATTTATCTTTAGTCTTATGTTTTTATCTGTATTAAAGTGTTTCATTTATTAGACACGACTCACCCAACGTAGTGTTCATGAGAGTTACAGATTAAGTTTTGCTATTCAATCTTGTTCCTCCACATATGGGTAGATGAGTTACCCTCTTGGTTGGGCCATATATGGTGAAAGAATGATCAGATTTCCGCGATGGGTGTTGGTTCGCATTAATAAAATTTCTCTTAGTTCTTAATTAACTGAATTGGGTGGACCAATGTTACAAATTTATCATATGATCATATAAGAACAAAGAGAAACCGATCAACATGCATGTATGTACATTTTCAATTTTATTTTTATAGATTTTCATGGAGTTGGATTACGATCATCTTTAATGTTATTAGCTTTTTAAGAGGAGCTATTAGGTTAATTATTGGTGCATGTAGTACTCTAGTTTTAATTTATTATGTTTAATAAACTATTTTGCTTTGGAAGTAAGCTTTCATTTCATAAATGTTTTTGTCTGAATCAATCCATATTATTTCCTGACCTATTCTATTAATTTCTTTTCTTATGTACAAGTTTTTATTTTCGTCCTACTTATTTTCTTAGTTAATCTAATTAATTTTGGTTTTAAGTCATTAATAAATTTTGTGTTTTTTTAATTTATTGTAAAGTAGGGTTTATTTGGTAATGGCGGATCTTCTTTTCCCTCAAAAAAGAGAAGGGAAACAAATGTAAAAATAAACTAGGGAAATATATATAACAAAATATAAACTAATTACCATTCGTATATAAACTAATGGCGGATTTTTTTGTTAATTACAAGAATTACCCTCAATTTTTTTAATTTCGCGGACGTCTTCTTCTTCACCTCGCGATCATCTTTCCCTCAATTTCTTCTTCTTCTTCTTCTTTTTCTTCACCTCGGTTGCACCTTAATTTCATCGCGATCAGCTTCACATCAAACGTCTTCTTTTTCCTCACGGTCGTCGAATTTCATCAGCTGGTGGATTGCATTGGTTGGCATCCTCCTTCTCCATCTTCTTCACAAGGGCAAAGGTGACCAAGGATTCTATATATCACAGAGGGTTTTCTAATTAATATTTCAATTGAAAATTATTATTATTTAATTTATTTTATAATTCTAAGAATTATTCTTTCTATACATATATTACACAAAGAAAGTTGGTAGGAGATTCAGTTATTCTTGTGGCAAAATCCTATTTCTTCCTTTGATTCTCTGAGCAATTAGTTTCTAACATCCCAAACAGATAAGATATCTTTTCCAGATAAACATTTTGGATAATCATGGGTTGAGAATCAAAAAAATTATGTGGACGGAGATATTTTTAATATTTCACACCTTGAGTTTCTTAGTGGCATTTTCCTTTTTCAATATTGTTTTATATGAGATAATATTTTTTATATATATATTTAAAAAGATCCGGATGAACTAACTACCAATTCTACACATCTTTTTCATTTTAAATTTGAATTACAATTATTTTAATTTTAGGAAAAATACTTTTTTCTTTTGTTTTTGGGTTTTAGGGTTTAGTTTTTATTGAAGGACCAAGTTTTAAGACGGTGTTGTTTTAGTTAATTAAGTTTTGAATTTTTCTTTCAATTGAAGTGCTTGATGTAATCTTTTAACTATTAGGTCCGTAAATAGTCAATCAAATAAAATTTATATAATTATACCGATCAATATTACCTATACTACTAACTAATATAAATGGCAACTGGTTCTATCGATTTGAAAGAAGTATAAATACTAGTTTTTTTTTTTAAAAGGTAGTTATTTAGTTAAAATAATAAACGTGGATTCATGTGGATGTGGATAGAGATAAAAACAAGAAAACAAAGATAAAAGGTAAAAGATCATCCTATGAATAGAAAGACGTAGCTGTGAGAGCAAATGGAACCCTAAGTAAAGATAAAAGAGTTAACTATTAAGAATGAACCAACTAACCAAGGAAGCATATTTTAATTTTCAACTAAAGAAAACTCTCTGATTAAACTTTATGCATAAATCCTACTAAGTTCTCAGAGATCACATAAGATTAAAACACAAGCATAAGAGTGTGAGGGTTCAATTGTGTGTGTATTTATTAGAAAAAGTCTGATTAACTAACCAATTATTCTCTTAATTTTTCAGGAAATGCATGACTAAAATCCTAGAAAAAGCTAAAAGTCATATTATTCAAGTTCGAACACAATTGCTACTTGTTGATTCCAAGCATTCACGAACATAAGGAAACTCACGAGCCTAAGTAAAATTCTTAGCTAAGACATGTATTCACGGGTAGGGGCATAAATCCATTCAAGAACATAAACCTAAATAAGAAAAAATTATAAGGAGAAAACACAAATGCCATGAATTTAAACTTAA
>JBBPDI010078223.1:0-14600 GCA_037974545.1 Cucumis variabilis | reverse complement strand
AATGAAATATTAATTAAATATGATTTAATTAATTATATTAATATAAATCTATAAGATATTGAAGAGATATTCATTCACATAAGATTTGAATGAAATATTAATTAAATATGATTTAATTAACTAATTAGTTGTTAATTAATTAGTAGATTTGATAATAGAATCTCATGATTCTCTCCTACTCTTTTTCCTATCGCAAGAAGAAAAAAAGAGATAAATATCTAGAAGAAAACAGTTTTCTATAACGAATTTATAAAAAAAAAAAAAAGGTTAAAGCTTTTGCTTTTAGCAAAAAAAGAAGTTTCTCTCAAATACCTCTAAACTTTTTCCCATCCGAATTGGTTCTCACAAACCAATTTCATCTCAGAAGATAGGAATGTCTTCGACAGGTGGTGTCCCAATTTGGTGGTTTGTAGATTTAGAGACAACAACAAAAGTAAGTTCTCTGTATCTTTTAAATAAAAAACATGCTTAGTTTTATTTAGAATTTTGATTCTACTTTTGCCAATGTACTGGTATTCTAAGATTCTCAAATTAATTTGAGTACTGGTTCTTCAAATCTTTCGTTGAAATAGGGCTTTTATCCCTTCAATTAATTTCCTTCAATCTAAAACACCAAACACAACTCCAAAACGCTTAGAAAAACCTCTTTAAAGGCAAAACACATGCGCAAAATGTCATGCTAATTTCTTAAACTTGGTCACTATCCAAAACCTCATTCTCGACGAGAACCCTGATTCATCTTTAGAGCTTTATAACTTAAAATCTAGAACTCAAATAAAAATATTCCTTCTACAAAGTTGTTGCAAAACGTCTTAATATTTATACCTCAAAATTTCAACTTCAGATCCCAACAGATGAACTCTACAACTCTTTGGAAGTCCAAGTTGTTCAGAAGCACCTTTATTCTGACCTTTATTGCTTTCTATAGCCAAAAGGCAACCCTCTCTTACTCAAATTAAACCAAAAAATCCAAAATAGAAAATAGACTCAAAATGGAAACTTTTGAGACTAATTTCACTCAAAACGCTCATGTGGATTGTGAGAAATTTAATACTGAAGCTTGCCTATTTATAGAGTTTCTTGCATGAATCCAAGTTGACACCTCATCCTTGCTTAAATCCACCTTAAACCTTCTTAAGAAACCTCCTGCTTGCTTGTATACTGCAAAATGCATGCTAACAAGGCTTTGACATTACACAAAATCTTTAAACTGATTACCTTAAATATGCCACATAGTTGTCCAAAACGCATAGCTAACTTCCGAGGTAATCTCGTCTACTTTCTCGCTTAGACTACATAACCCAACTTCGAAAAGTTATAACTTAAAATCCGTAACTTTTTTCGTAAAACTTCATTCTACAAAGTTACTCTAAAATGCGTTAGCTTTCTTCACTCAAAATATCAAAGCAAAATGCCAAACTATGTGTTCTGTAGCCTTCTGGGAGAGCGCCTTACTCAAATTCACTTGCGAACTGACCTTCTCACCTTCTCTTATCCAAAACGCCAACCTTCTCATATCCAAAACACTCAACAACTTTCCTTAATAAAGTAAACTCAAATTCTGAACTTTCAAGACTAATTTGAGTGCAAATGCCCAGTGAGTTATGAGAAACTTTTTTCTGAATTTAGCTAAAATACCCAACCTCTACGATCCTTCTTTCTCGCCAGCCTTAAATACTCAAAATGCCAAAAGTACTATTCCTTCATATTTAACCAAAAAAATTCTTTCTTTCAAACCTCTTAGACTTTTTGGAAAATCTACACAACCTAAAATTCAGGTTTTACACTTTTGGTTAATTGCTAGCTACCTTAACACATCCTTTTGCAGATGAAGAGGAGTTTACTACCATTTAAGAAAATAAAATGGTAAACAAATTCGGTATATTATATAATACTCTTCCTGTCCTAGTATTTCATCTTAAGCTCATAGAAATAAACCCTAGAATTACTTAAATGTGATAGTTTAATTTTCTATCACCTATTGGATCTCTCCCTCTAATTAAATTTATTAACTAATTTTAGCAGAAAATCGATGTATAGAAATATATATAAACTCACAAATCCAAATAATATGGTCAAGTTTTTTGAAATATAAATTTAGTACTTAATATACATAAATATAATGAACCATTTGAAAACATGTCAAAACAGATCATATTAATTGTAAAATCTGCATTCTACTTATTTATATCTTGTGTCCAAATTAATGATTCAGATGGGAAAACAAGATGCTTTCATGTATTGAAGACAGATGGGAATTTGAAAAGTTGGTTTCACTTGACACTTTCAACGATTCTTCGAATAGATATTTGGTTGATGATTATTGTGCTTTTGGAGTCAACATTTTTATTATGAAATTTGATGGGAAGGGAGAGATCCTTTCCTTTATCAATGTTGGGCTTCTTTCAATTTGATTACAAGCCCAAAGCAAGTACAGGACAACTTGTTGTGTAAGGCTAGGAGGAGATGAAACTACGTCTGTTTGTGATTATAGTCGTAGACGTGGATGAAGGTAAGGACTTCCCTCCTTTTTCATTCCTACACTTTACGAAAGAAAAGAAAAGAAATCACTTCTTCTTTTCTCTCTACTTTTTGCAAACCCTAAAGTCTTTGAGAATGGGTTTTGATTTTGAATGGAGTAGATCATGCAAACAATGGTTGAAGATGAAGGAGAAGAAGAAGAAGAATGCAAGATTTACGTGGTTCGGTCAAAGAATGCCTACATCCACGAGAAGGATCACTTTCCTTGACTTTTAAAGATGAGTGCAATATTTTTGCTTGTTTCTTTTCCTTTTTTCTATATCTACTGTAAAAGAAGTGGATGTAAAACTTGGAATAATTTTTTGAGATATACCTTTATATTTATAGGTGTTTACAGAGAAAAGAAAAAATAACAGAAAACTTAAAAACTAATATGTATTCAATTTCTAAAAATCTCCACCTTGAATCCAACTTTTAATAGTTTTAGTGATCCTTCCAACCTTCTGACTTTATCATCCTTTTTTCAGGTAAATCGAAACCTACCAGCTCAAAGCATTTTTGGAGCTTCAACTTTGAAACGAGCTTGGTGAGCATGTTGGCAACATTTCTCGAGGTATGTACCTTCAGAACTTCTATTTATCCTACTTCGATTTGTTCTCAGATGAAATGAAATTTTATATCTATATGTTTTGTTCTGCTGTAGAATTGTGGATTTTTGGATAGATGTATGGTGCTTTGGTTGTCATAGTAGATTTTTACAATCGACTGTTTGATTCCAAAATCCTTTTTTTAGTACTTCAGATAGAGTTATGTATACTGCTTTTGTGGTTGAGAGAGCAACAATAGATTGTAAGGTTGCTTTCCAACTTATTAGATTAGGACCATAAAGAAAAATATATCCAGTTAGGCTTCTTCTCTTGTCATTGTCATCGACAAAGTCAGAATCCATATAGCTAATTAGTTGTAGGTCTAATTTTGTGGCCTTTTGGTAGATTAGTTTGGCACATTTAGACCAAATTAGATATCTTACTATCCATTTAGTTGCATTTCAATGTCTCTTTCCAGGATTAGCCATGTCTAATAGGATAAGTCAGGTCTTGTAGAGATCATTAAGTACATTAGACTTCTCACTACTTGGCTGTAGGGCACATTCTCTATTTGTTGTTTGTATTCAATGTCTATATCACTAGGAGAATTTGCAGCTGCTAGTTTAAAATGTTATGCAATAGGGAGAGTTATTGGTCTAGCATTAGTGAGGTTAAACCTCCTAATTAACTTCTCACAATAGGTTGATTGAATGATGCTTAGTATATATTGGTCTCTATCTCTAGTGATGTCAATCCCTAGGATCTTCCTTAATTCCCCTAAGTCTTTCATGTCAAATTCTTTACTTAAATGATCTTCGACATGAATTAAGTCTTCTTTAGAGCTTCCAACAAGCAGTATATCCTCAACATAGAATAACAAATAGACCTTTTCCTTATAGGTTGTTGTGTTTATACAGATACATATATCATATAAATCTTTGAAAACCCAAAATATCTATAAAGTCATCAAATCTTCTATACCAACACCTAGGTGATTGTTTCAGCCCATAGATTGACTTCTTTAGTAAGCAATAAAGATTTTTCTTACCTTGAACCTTAAAACCTTTGGGTTGTACCATGTAAATGGTTTCATCTAGATAGCCATGAAGAAAGGTTGTCTTGACATCAAGTTGGTCCAATTCAAGATTGTTTTGAGCAACTAAGGATAGAAGAAGTCTAATATAAGTTTGTTTAACAACAAGAGAGAAAATTTCATAATAGTCTATGCCTTCTCTTTTTGTGAAACCCTTTGTTACTAGCCTCGCCTTTGACCTAGGTTGTGAGTCTTTTATAATTTCCTCCTTGAGTTTATAGATCCACTTAGATACTATTAGTTTGCATCCTTTATGTAACGTCCGAGATTTGGAGGGAGACATGAATGAATCGGTATCACATCTGAATGACAGGGATCTTGAGGACATGAAAGCCATGTTAAGAAAGACTTAAAAAAATTAAAAGTTAATACTTATACCAACATAGTACACCTTCCTTTTCGGTGGTTTAATCATAGGAACTCCAAAGTTAAGCGTGCTAGGCTTGGAGCAATTCTATATTGGATGTCCTCCTGGGAATATTCCTAGGATGCATGTGAGTAAGGACAAAGCATGCTGAAAGGACTCGTGTTGGTTTGTGAGGAGAACCTTCACTCTAATAAAGCTTTAAAAATAGTAAAGATAATGTTGCCAGGTTGTAGGAGATGCAGGGGAATGTCAGAGATCCAAATTCCAAATCCAGGTCTAAATCCTGGGCCTGGGGCATTACACTTAATTTAAAGAAACTAGGGTTCAGGTATCATTCACATTTAGTGAATTTATTTCTTCATTCATAGCTTTAATCCACTGTTTAACATCACTACCATTTACAGATTCCTCACAAAAACTTGGTTCATGATCATTAGGAGCTACAGTAGCATTTAGAACCAAATTCATATAGTTAGTTTCAGCATACCTGGCTGGAGGAACAATTACTCTTCGTCTTTGTCTGTCTCCACTTGTATTCTCTACTTGTTCTTCCTCAGTGGCAGTAGTTCCCTCAGTAGATTGAACATTATTTCTAGTATTCTCCACCTCAAACTGAGTTATATAAGTTTCAGTGGCTTTAGGATTTTCATCAAGATTATCTTTCCCTTGCATAAACATCTCATCTTCTCTTAAATGAACATCCCTACTGATTATAAACTTCTTGTCAGTGGGGTGCCACATATTGAAACCCTTTACCCCTTATGTGAAGCCAATAAACATGCATTGAATAGCAGTTGCCTTTAGTTTCCCTTGGTTTTGATGTACATACCCTACACATCCAAACACCTTACGATCATTTAAATTTAAAGTGTTAAGAACCCTAAAGGGGTATGAGGGCTTCTGCTTAGTGTGTACATAGTATAGGCAGCAACTTCAACCTAAAAGTTTTCTTATAGGATAGCATATGACAGTAGACATCTTACTTTTTCCATGATTGAGTAGGAACTTAATTTTTCCAACAAAAATATCAAAAACCTCTCCACAAAACTCCAAACTGCTGTCAGTTCTAAGGTACTTAATTTCTTTATAAGTTTTTTTTCTATCATTAGTTTCCATTCTTTAAATTTTTCAAAAACTTGATCTTTACTTTTTAGAAAATAATCCAGCTTTTTCTAGAAAAATCATTAGTAAAGGATCAGATGTACCTTGAGCCACTTAAGCTTAGGAGTTAAGGTTGGACCCCATAGATCCGAATGGATATAGTTTATTATTCCTTTAGTTGTAGGTTGTGCTTTGGTGAAGCTTTGTTTCCTTGTTTTGCCTAGCACATAATGTTTAAAGAAAGACAGCTTATCACTGATTTCTTGAGGTAGGATGTTTTAATTGGATAGAGTGCCCTAACCCTTTTTTGTTGATGTGAGATAGTCTTTTATGCCAAAGGTCGGCATCAGTTAGATTTAGAGAAGAAACAACATTAGCTTCCTTTAACATTTCAACTCCTTTAATTATAAAAATCTAAAAAACTCCACATGTTCTGTAACACCCCGAACTTTATGATAATTTATTTTTAACTAAATTGCTTTATTTTGTTGGATTTAAATTTTGTTGTTGGATTTAAATTTTGTGGGTGTTATTCTCTTACCGTTAGCTTGGAAGAGAAATTTATTTATGGGAAAGAAAAGAAGTGAAGAAGGAAAAATAAATTGAAAAAGTAGTAATAATAATATTAATATATTATTATTATAAATTATTAGGTTTTTCTTTCTTTTTATGAAAAAAAAGGGAAAGTTCTTTCCCCCTTTCTTCTTCCCCGTGCGTATACCACCCCCCTTCAATTTCTTTTTCCTCTCTCTGCCTTAGCCGTTCGTCGCTACCGCCCTCCTCCAATCTTCTTCGTCCCTCTTTTCCGTTCATACAAAGTCTCCGCAATCTCTTCTCCTCTCTCTTTTCATCTGACAAAAACCCAGCCGCTGTCACAACACCGGTAGCTGCCCGTCGTCGAAGTCGAAACCTTCCAGTTTTCGACAGTCGCGTCTCGAGCCAGTGTAGTCGACGACGAATACTTGCACTGTCTTGTCTCCATCCGTTCTAGGTTGCCTTTCGTTCATATATCGCTCGTGTCGCCATCCGTTTAAGTTTGCAAAGCCTTCGTAAGATTCACCTTTGACCGTTCACGACTTTGCCCTGTTCGTTAAGTCCTTGATATGTTATGTCTCTTTTAGCTACCGACCGACCAAGCCCTTTCCTCTCTTCGCACCGACTGCCGTGTGTTGTGGAGTGTCGTCTCATTGCTTATTCACGCTGCAACTTTGCAGTAGGTTTTAGTGTTAAATAATTTTCATGGATTGTGGATCTATGATGTGTTTTTCCCTTAGGAATGAAATGTGGAATTAATCGATTGATTCTATATTGGTTATTGAAGGTACTGTTATGGACGATGTTCGAATTCTTGGAGTACGACAGGTTGGTTGGAGCTTAATTCTCCATCTCCTTGGGTAAGTTCATGGTTATCATGGTTTTATGATTTAAATGAAGAAGCGAACTTGGGAAAAATACTGAGTTTTATCATTATGTTTAGGTTTGTTTTCGTGGATGCTAGTTCGATTAAGGTGCTTAGAGTAAAGTGAGGTGAGGGACTTTCTTTGGACTCACCTATAGTTTTGAGTTGATTGACTGTATGGTTATATCTGAACTGAGAAAGGATGTCGCTTATGACATATGCGCATGGAATTATGTGGACTTGATGTGGAATGTATACTGTGATTGACTGGAATTATATGTATATATATACATATGGATGTTGAAATCCCATAAAGTAGGATATGTCGATTGTATGTGTGTCTCTAAACTGAGGATAGATGGCAGAGATGATATGTATATATGTTGAGGTAGACTTGAGATCTAATGTATGTTGTGATTGACTGGAACTATATGTATATATATACTTATGGATGTTAAAAGAGGATGGATGTCAGATTTGATATGTATATATTGAAGTAGATTTGAGATCGAATGTATGTTGTGTTGGATTGGAATTATATATGTATATATATATATATATATATATATACCTATGGATGTTGAAATGACTGAATTTGTAGATGTTGCTTATGTGAAGTGTGGTAGTGAACTTGTTGGCGGTTGTCTAATCTGGTTGTAAGCTATACCAAAGTATGACTGTGTGCTTGTGAACTGAGAGGATGTTATTTTCATTTGACTTGTTAGACTATGGTATTGATATGTTTCTGACTGACTTTGGGTTAAAATAGAATAAGAAGACTGTTAGAGGTTATGAAAAGAGTTATGTGATGAGAATGTCTGACTGTACTATGAATGACTGTTATGTTGTTTAGAATGGACCGAGGTGAAAATTATTAGTTTCTTATTGGGTAGTTACCTAGCAGGTGTCATCGGAATCACCACCTATTGTGCATCCTTCAGAAGCACTAGACTGATATGTGCATCCTTCGGGAGCACTAGACTGATATGTGCATCCTTCGGAAGCACTAGACTGATATGTGTGTCCTTCGGGGGTTAGATTGATTGTGTGTATCCTACGAGATCACAAGACTGAGACTGTGCAGGGTGCCCCATTAGGAAGTTAATAGTTTAATTTTTCCCTAACGGGCCCAGTAGTGGGTCTCTTACTGAGTATGTTTATGTTTATATTTACGGGCCCAATAGTGGGTCCCTAACGGTCCCTTTTATGTTTAATTTTTTTCAGGCAAAAGTAACAAGGACGATAGACCAACGAGGGACGAGCAGGAGGCGTGATTGCCATAGAGGATTTCTTAAATTACTTCCGCTTAATGTTTTGATTTCTTGTTTCTTTTAGCACTTGAGACTGTTTAGAAAAAGTTGTGGTTAAACTGAGTTCATGAACAAGTTTAAGATTACTTAATTATGTTTTTTTTTTGTAGATTAAGTTACATCTTATATAATATGGATAAGTCATGGATGAAAAAGAATAGAATGTCAACTGATTATGCTTTGGAGTTGAGATGTTTATCAAAATGGGTTGAAACATTCAAAGATATCGAACGTCATGACTTGTCCTTGTTTAAAGTGCGTAAATGCAAAGTTATCAAGTATGGATTTTTCATGGTGAATCATAATTTATTTTTTTAACAGCATCGAACAGAGTTATCAAGTATGGATTTTTCATGGTGAATCACTACCAATTAAGAGAAACAAAGAAAATGTCTTTAGTACTAAGAATGATATTGATGACACAATTGGAATGTTTAAGGCTGCACAAAATTATTTTGATGACAAGTCAAAAAATTTTGAGGAACTACTAGTTGATGCCAAGAAAACATTATATTCTAATTTTTAAAAATTTATCAAAATATCTACATTGATAAAGTTATATAATTTGAAAGCTAAATTTGGATGGACTGATAAGAGTTTCACTGAGTTGTTAGGATTAATTTGTGACATCTTACCTACTTCTAATGAAATCCCTACTCCTACCTGTGAAGCAAAAAAAATTTTTTGTACTCTTGGAATGAAGTACGAGAAGATTCATGCATGTAGGAATGATTGTTGTTTGTTTAGGAAAGAACTCTCTGATGCAAATGTATTCCCCTCTTGTGGTATGTCAAGATGGAAGGGTCCTAAAAATTCGAATAAGGAGGTTAAGAATGTTCCTGTGCAAGTTATGTGGTATTTCTCTCCAATTCTAAGATTCGAAAGAATGTTTTGAAGCAAAGAAACATTGAGATTATTGACATGACATGCCAGAAAAAGAGAAGTGAACGGTTTATTACAACATCCGAAAGATGCATTATCATGGAAAAAAATAGACAACTTGTGGCCAGAGTTTGGGTTATAACCGAGAAATCTGCATCTTGCTCTTTCCACAGATGAGGTCAATCTGTATGGAGATCTTAGCAATAGATATAGTTGTTGGCCAGTGATGTTAGTGACATACAACCTACCTCTATGGTTGTGTATGAACAGAAAATTTTGATGTTGACTGCACTAATATCTAGTCTTAAACAACTGGGAAATGAAATAGATATTTATTTAGCTTCATTAGTTAATGATTTGAAAAAACTTTGGCATGATGGGGTGGAATGTTACGATGCATATCAAGATCAATGTTTCAAGTTGAAAGCTATTTTACTATAGACCAATAATGATTTTCCTATGCATGGCAACTTATGTGTTTGTACGATCAAAGGATATCGTGTATGTCCTATCTGTGGGGAGAATACTTCATCTGTTTATTTTCCAAAAGGAAGAAAGATGGCATATCTTGGACATCGTGAGTTTTTACCACATCATCATCCATATAGGAAACAGAAGAAAGTTTTCAACGGTGCACAAAAATTAGGATCTACTCCAAAACCATTGAGTGGGGAACAAATTCTTGTACAACCAAGTAAGTACAAATATTCATTTGGTAAGAGAACTATGAAGAAAAAGAATAGTGAAGCGATTTCTTCAGGTACTTACTGGAAGAAAAAGTCAATTTTTTTAATTAGAATATTGGAAGTACTTTGATGTTCGACATTATTTAGAAGTGATACACATAAAAAAAAAGTGTGTGCAAATCTCATTGGTACATTGCTTGATATTCTCGATAAAACGAAAGATGGAATTAAGAGTCGATTAGATATGGTGGAATTGAACATTAGATCAGAGTTAGCCCCTCAAGTAGGGGAGAAATTTTTTTTTCTACCCCCAGCATGTTATACGTTATTTTGAGTAGAGAAGATAAGTTTCTGTAAGACACTATCTAAACTTAAACTACCTGAAGGCTATTCATAAAACATTAAAAGTTTAGTGTCACTCACAAATTTGAAACTCTACGGACTTAAGTTGCATGATCATCACGCTCTTATGCAACAATTGCTACTTGTGGCAATTCGTGGTATTTTACCAAAACATGTAAGACTTGTAATTGTTTGACTATGCTTCTTCTTTAATGTTATATGTAAGAAGATAGTTGATTCATCACAATTAAAGGGAATGCAAGAAGATTTTATTGTCACTCTATGCCTATTAGAGAAGTATTTTCCACCATCATTTTTTACTATAATGGTACACCTTGTAATGCATCTCATAAGAGAAATCGAGTTCTGTGGACCTGTTCATCTAACGTGGATGTATCCTTTTGAACGATACATGAAAGTTCTGAAAACTTATGTGTGAAACAGAAATTGACCAGAAGGATGTATGGTAGAAAATTATATTGTTGAAGAGGCTATAGAGTTCTATTCTGAATTTATGGCTGGAGTTAGCTCTATTGAACTAAACTCATCTATAATAAAAGCATATTCAAACGTGGATAGACGATTATCAGCTTCTTCTATTATTAGACCGAGTAAGGAGCAGTTAGATCAAGCTCATCTTTACGTTATTCAGAATGTAAACGATGTTCTACCATACGTTGACTACGTTCTAAATCCTATCTATTCTCATATTACATAAGTTGGTGATGTAATTACCTAATAATTTTGTCATTTATGACAAACAATATATGGAGAGTTTGCGTAAGGTTAACTCTGGTAAATCTAGAAGTAAAAAATGGATTCAAGAAGAGCATAATCACGCATTCAGTCGGTGGTTGTCCACACGGGTAATCACTAGAACCATACACTTTCATCTTTATTTTGGATCTAAAGTAATCATATCCAATATATTTTGTAGGTTGCTATTGCTCTCGAAGTTTCCAAAAATTCCATCATGCCTTCTTTAAGATGGATAGCTCACAGACCATCTCCAGATGTGGCTACCTATTCTGATTACATGATTAATGGTTATCATTACCACACAAACAAATGTGATGATATTAGAAGAGTTCAAAACAGTGGAGTTAGTATAACAACCACTACAGTGCAAGTGTCTAGTTTTAAAAACAAAAACTCCAGTCATGTAAGATATGACATTTTATGGCATAATACAAGAGATATGGGAGATTGATTACCATCAATTATCTTTTTTTTTTTTATTTAAGTGTGATTGGGTTGATAATAGAAGTGGAGTCAAAGTGGACGAGCTTGGGTTTACCATTGTGGATCTCAAACGTATTGGACATAAATAAAAGTCATTCATTTAAGGATCAACCATCATGTTTACAGTTTCATCCTAAGATTTATTCTCATATTAATAAAAAAGATTGGGAATCCTTTGCGGACGCTAGACGAACTGAAGAATGGGAGGTAAATAAATTTAATCATGTTAAATTTAATGTTGGTTTGGTATGTAACAACAAACTAAAGCTTTGTATAGGATTATAGTCGTATTCAAAGGGAAAGAAGATCAAAATGCGTATACAATCATCACATTGCTCGTAAGGGATATGCGAATCTTGCTGACGAATTAATGAGTCTTTCTAATTGAATAAAATAATTTATATTAATATGTTTATGCTAATTAAATATATATATATCTTCAATTGCAGAATATAACGCGTGATGTTTCCTATCGTTCAACTCTTTGGGAAGAAGCATAGAAAGGAAAAACAATTATTATTTTGATGATGCTACTCAAGATTGTTTCTCTCGAATTGTAAGTTTACTTATATACAATATAT
Organism: Cucumis variabilis; assembly: GCA_037974545.1. Taxonomy (NCBI): domain Eukaryota; kingdom Viridiplantae; phylum Streptophyta; class Magnoliopsida; order Cucurbitales; family Cucurbitaceae; genus Cucumis; species Cucumis variabilis. Next base: position 2,529 of record JBBPDI010078223.1, on the reverse strand, counting down.
AATCTTTTATTAATTTACCTGATGATGAACATACTTGTATTGTTCTATAGGATGCATTAATCACAACACATAAAGATGAAGACATATTGACTTAGGCATTGGGCTTCAAGGAGCACGGTAGACGTGTCATGGCATGAGTGGTTTTGTCTTTCAATCACAATATTTCAAAACAGTGAAAGGGAAAGAGAAAATTGTAAGTTCTGAAGTTGAAATATGTCATATAGAAGATGACTCAAAAAGCAAAAGTTACAAGAAGAGTCATAATCACTCCAGATCATCCATCGAAAGTGTTAACATAGATATTAATGCTGATGAGAATTTGGGCAACACACCTAGCAACGAAGAAGTGAAGGTAATTAACTTTGTTGTCACTTTTAAAATTTTAATGTTTATAGGATAAATTTTTCTTAACGATGCTTTTAATACTTATAAAGGTAACACCATAAAAACTAGCTATAGGAGCAATTAATAATATCGTTGCAATAGCCATTGTATTTGATGATAACAATGATGGTCCCAATGTTAAAGTCTTGGTGGACTTGCTTACGGAAGGAGATTTTAGTATACCTATTCCGGTGAAGGACAAGATAGAGACTTTAAATCAAGCGTTTGGTAACATTATTGAATGATCTCGTCGACTTTTTTTTGTGATTCATGACAAACAAGTAAGTTTCTTTTTCACTATTGATGCTTTGATATTATTTGTGGTTGTATTTTAAATTTAGAACTTTGTTTGTGGTAGGAGCATTCAACTCCAAAGGATGTTGTGTATTCTTCAAATTACACAAATGTTAATGGAACTATTAAGCTCTTATATGGACATGTCGTAAATAGTATGAAGGATGTAGATATAGTTCGCATCCCAATGAACGAGCTAATATTCAATAAGAACAAATTCATTTATTTAGCTTGTGAGAACTTGCTCCATTACTACGGCATGGTAGAAATAGGTTATATGTGCATACTGTCATACATTACGTAAGTAGACATCTTATACTCATCTTTATGTCTAATACTATCGCTATAGTTATTTTGTTCCTTTTTAACTAAGGTTGATTTTACTTAGATATCTTTGGGATGAATGTGACTATCTAAGCAAGTTTTTTGTTATCGACCAAGCAAAAATAATATCACATATCAAGGATTATGATCTTCAATCCATAAATTTGGCCAACTAGTTAGAAGCGGCTACCTTAGAACAAATAATTTTAATTCCGTATAATAGTGGGTAAATAAATAAGAGAAACACATTTTTTTTCATTGAGGTTATTGTATACTCACATTGGAGATGTTTATTGTAGTTTTCATTGAATGTTGCATGTCATTGATCTTCGATAGAATTCTGTTTATGTCTTGGACTCTTTTCGAAGTCAAGTTAACGAAGACATCCATGGAGTCATAAATGTGTAAGTGTACTTTCGGTTTACTTCTTAATTTCACTTCATTGTCTTCTAATTCTAATGTTTTCAAATGTATAGAGGATTACAAACATGGCAAGCTAAGCATGATTTACAACATTATCGGTCAACTCCGAAATGGAAACCTATAAAGGTAATTTGTATTGACACATAATTATTTTTAATGAAACATAAGAATAATTTGTATCTAATTTATATACATGCAGTGCCCTCGTCAATTGGATTCTGTTAGGTGTGGGTATTATGTCCAAAAGTATATACATGAAATAGTGCATAATTCTAGTACTCCCATCACTAGCCTTGTAAGTTTCTACCGTCACTTTTTATATGTTTTAATTAAATAAATTATCTAAATTTATTCTTTCTATACTTTTCTTTTTGTGTAGTTTAATACAAAAAATGCATATAGGCAAGAGGAGATTGACGAGATTGACAAGATTTGCACAAAATGGGCTAGTTTTGTTAGCCAATTTGTGTAAGCTCTTACATTTTTAGTTTATGAAGGAACTAATTGTTGTACACACTTTACTTTTGGGTTTTCTACTTGTATCTTTCTACTTATAGTTTTTGAAGTAGGTGTTGTATTGTAGTATTTTACTGTAGTGTGTATTTGTTGTACTACTACATGGAAGTGTGGAAAATGTGTACTTGTTGTACACATACTTTAGTATATCATGATCTTATATATTATTTTTAATTTTTGAGTTTTCACTTATAGTGGTTGCATATAGTGTGTTTATTAATATGTGTATTTCTGTAGTATTATATGAAAGTGTGGAAAAGTGTGTTGGTATATTAAGTGTTGGATCTTGTGTATCGTAGGTGAAATAGAAATATTATTGGTTATGCTGGTTTTTTAGGTGTTGAATTCTATAGCTAGAAATATTGTTGGTTTGCCATGGAAGTGTGGAAAAGTGTAAGCTAGTTTTGTAGGTATTTTATGTGTTGAATTCTATCACTATAAATATTATTAGTTTTCCATGGAAGTGCATGTGGAATTTGAAGGGATAAAAGCCCTATGACAGCGGAAGAACTAAAGAACCATTACTCAATTTAATTGGGAATATTTAAAATACCAGTACATTGGCAAAATTAGAATCAAAATTCTAAA
>JBBPDI010078207.1:0-14606 GCA_037974545.1 Cucumis variabilis | reverse complement strand
TAGCGGGTCTCTTACTGAGTATGTTTGTACTCACCCTTTTATGTTTAATGTTTTTCAGGCAAAGATAACAAAGGAGGCAGACCGACGAGAGGCAAGAAGGAGACGTGACTGCCATAGGGATTGTCGTTCAAGATGCTTCCGCCTATGTTTTGTTGTTTTCTTAGGGTTATGAGGTTGTTTAGAAATTTTTGTGATTTAACGGAGTTAAGAACTTTTGCTTTTGCAAATTGTACTTCAAAATTTTTTTGGTTGTTTGAAATAGGGCCCGAATAAAGTTTTCTTTGATGTTATTTGTTTTGTTGAATTTAATAAAGACTGATGTTTAAAAGGAGTGTTTTTCTATAAAGGTAGTGACCACGACTTAGTTTCAAAAAAAATAAAAGTTGGGTCGTTTCATCTAGGCCGCCACTCGTCGTTGTCCTCTGTCACTATTCATTCTGGTAAGTGGTTTAGTTTATTTATTGTTTTGTTGTAGTATTTAGATTTCAAATTAGTTTTAGGTTTTAGGTTTTAGGTTTTTGATTTCAAATTCGTTTTAGTATTTAGATTTTGAATTAGTTGTAGGTTTTAGTATTTAGATTTTGAATTAGTTGTAGGTTTTAAGAATTTGAATTTGAAGTGTTGAAGTTAAGATTGAATTGTTGATGAAGTTGAGATTGAAGTGTTGAAGTTGATATTGAAGTATTGAATTTGAGATTGAAGTTGAGATTAAAGTGTTGAAGTTGAGATGGATGGTATTTAAAAAAAAAATAGAGGAACTCCCAATGCACATGTGCGTCGGGAGTCCCTCTACTTGTGCGTCGGGAGTTTCTCAACTTTTTTCCGACGCTAAATTTATAGCATCTTCGACGATCATACAACGTCAGGAGATGTTTGGGAACTTCTGACACATTTGACTCGACGCATGTCCCAACGCAAATTCATGCATCGGAAAAGGCTTTCTCGACGCTTGTTATATATCTCTCGATGATTTTATGCGTCGGGAAAGCCCTCTTTTCTTGTAGTGTACCAAATTTATAAAACTCAATGACAAATCCTATACAACCCACATCTAACACTACTGAAGCAAACTCATGCACAGACTAGAGAAATATAATTGTACAACATATACTAGTTATGGAACTCAATAAAACACTAGCAAATAGGCAGATGAAGCCAGGTACCATGTCCACAATCTTTACTTAGAAAGTAGGAAAACATTTTTCGAAAGCATGAGCTAAAACTCAATGAGTGGCTGGTTTCAAAACCAAACATGCTTAATAAATCATGAGTAATAAATAGCTAAGGCAAATACTTCAAGTTAAAGAGCAGTCTCAAATATTTCTCTTTCGTTATTTGTTATACCCTGAATCTTTGTACTCTATGAGACAGAAGTCTAGGTATCAGTAGTGCCCTATCTCATGATGGCTACTATGAGATGGAAAATCTAGGCGTCTGTAGCAGCCTTCATCTCTACCTAGTCACATTGATAGTTATTGTAGGACATCTACTGAATACCCTGATCACAAGACCTCTGTGCATAGGAACAACTCTCCCGTAGGATTGTCGTAAGTATCTAGTTAATTCTCAGGTAAAGACTAAAACATGCTCAAAACAAGCTCATGTTAAAATCATTATCTCTAACTTAAGTAGCATGTTATCAATAATTTGTGCATTTTAAAAAATCATAAATTTCTAAAAACAATATTTGCTATAAACAAAATCTTAACTAAATGCTTCATAAAATCAGCATTCACGTATGTTTGCTCATATATAAATCAATATATAAAGAAATAATCTTAGTAAATTCATCCGTCAAACTCATGCTTTCAAACTTTTCTAATCTTGAAACTCATGCTTTAGAAATCAATATCAAAAATCAAGCATGGTTCTCAAAGAAGTTAATCAAGCTTGCTCAAACATATGCTTAGTAAATCATGTTTAGAAATCACTTTTAAATTCATTTTTGCCACTCACAGGTGGTAGCTAATCCCTTGACCTATAGATATGTCCAATCTCTGTAAGCCCTTCCTTGCATTTTCTCCTTGACCGCATGGAACATGACGCATGCACCCCTGTGCTTCTCTCAACACTTAGCATGCCTTGTCTACAACGTCTATCTTTCTCACCTAGGTAAGTGTGCTTTGACCACCTAGAACATGCTTTGTGCGGTTCTCACGTCACATGCATCACGCTTTACCTTGGCGCCTAGCAAGTCGCAAGTCGTAAAATACCTAACTTCCTAACATTTAGCCAAAAATGATAAATTTTTCTTTCTCTCCTTCACTTGACCCCCAACTTCTCAATACGTAGGCTCTTTAATCCTTCCTTTAACAAGATAACCTAAACAACACAAACAGCAAACAAGACTAAACTTTGGCTTTCTTTAGTACTTAGAAATTCTTTAAGAAAAATAGGGGTTAGGGTTCACAATTTGTACTTTAAGACTAGGAGTGTATAGATTATGAAGTTTCATCTCAAAATTAATTGATTTTCAGATTAATTTCACTACAAGAAAAACTGTCTACTATGACAGTTGTGTATATCACAAAATGGGGGGAGAAAAAAAATTGTCACAAAATGTAAAATTTCATTTTTTTGGCGAGAAAGATGGAAATTTTCGAATAACACATTCTGCGACAGTTATTTGATGTCATAGAAAAGCCATAAAATAATTTTTATTTTCTATTAAAAAATAATAAATAAAGATTAGAAATTTGGTAAATATTTCCCCAAATCGTAAACCCTTCCTATTTTCCCCAATTCTCCTGCAAAGCATCCATCTCCAATCCCACCGTCTTCCGGCCCCGTCACCATCCACCCCTGCTCGTGGTCGTCTGTTCACTCCAGCGTGGCCGTTTATTCGCTCTGACGTGCCCATTTGTTCACTCTGGCACTACTATTAACGAACGATGAAACCTCCATAATCCCTCCACAATCTCCAAACCTTTTTAATTCGTTCTCGTCATCTTCGGTGCTACCATTTATACCCGTCGTCATCTATTCACACTGGTGCTGCCATTAACGAATGACGAAACCCCCGCATCCCTTCGTAATCTCTAAACCTTTTCAATTCGTTTCCATCATCACCTCCTCCTGGTAAGCTTCTATTCTTTCTCTCTTTGTCTCTCTCTCTGTGATGGTTTGCTTCTGTGTTGATAGTGTACATTCGATAATGTACATTAGATAGTGTATATTGAAATTTAATTTTATTTATCGAAAGTTCCATGAATTGACTCCAATTTCTAATCTGGTTGACCCAATCGTACATTACATTACATACTATATATATTAGTAGTAGAGGCTAAGTTGAACAAACAAAATCTAGATCTACCCTTCATCCTCAAACCCTAGCTTTTGTTCTATTTCAAATCCATACACACACACACCAACATATATAGTAGTAGTAGTACTAGTGCTATGTGGAGTTAACATTCAAATCATTGGAAGTTATTACAAACTAATTATGCCAAGTTTATATATTTTTGTAGGATACATTTGATTTTGGATATAATGAAATGGAATGAGTGGTTGCAATATATTCTGTAAGCTTTGCAGATAAAACAACATACTAGATTTTTATAGGAAATATCGTACACCTACAACTGGATATTCATTAATTATTTTTAGAAAATGGTATTGTATATGAATGAAATCCAATAGAATAGAAGCATTATAAGATATCAAATCTTGGTTTGGTTTAAGAGAGATTAGAATTATTTAATTGAAAATGGAAACTAGAATGAGAGACATTTTAGGGAAAAGTTGTTTCTTGTAAAATTAAAATTGATTTAATTTTACAAGAAAAAAAAACGAGGAATTCATGTAGGCGTAAATGTACATGGATTTTTTAGGCTATGAGTGAGTTGTAGTAGTAGTCTTTAAGTGGAGATTGTATAGTTTATAATACAATTTTTGCTATCTAATTATGATGTTGATTTCTTATCTCCTCTTTCTTGAAATAAGGTAAATGGTTTCTTCTTCTTTTATTGAGATGTATCAATCTTGGATCCTGAACTGAGGGAACTGTAACAAAGTTAAGAATTTATGTTTGTGTATGCAGTTAGGATATGAACAACATTTTTTGTTTCTTCTCTTCACTTGATGATATTCCAATTAGTTCATTGCAATTCAGTTCAAACCACGGTTGTTAGTCCAATTATATTATTGCTTTCAGTTCAGTCCCAAGTTAATTGTTTCTGAATTGATTGGGTACATAGTTGTGCTCTAATACCTGTAGGTGCTTGCATAAAACTTGATTTTGTTGCATATTTTGTTGTCGGGTTAAATTTTACCAGTACATAGGTATATCCAATGATTGAGGCAATTAGTGCTGTTCACAGTTTCCACTACAGAAGTTAGGCTGCAATGTCTACTTTTTACATATTTACAATGCATATCAGTTCATGAAAGTAGGGGGTTGTTTTCTTGAAGACCCCCTCTTTGCAAGTTATTAGTGCTAGGAATTTTTGTAGTGGTTTCAAATGTTTTTTGGGAATTAGTTCCATTCTCTAGTAATTTGATAGAATTATTTAATTGAAAATGCAAACTAGAATGAGAGAGATTTTAGGGAAAAGTTGTTTTGTTCTAGACACACAAATATATACGAAAACTCCTAAGTCCTAACATATCTATATACATATAAATATTTCCAGAGGTAAAGGACCATAAATCATATTTTTGGGAAATCACCCCATTGTTCATCATTCTCTTTTTATTACCCATCTTTAGAACCAAAAGGGTTGGAGGATTTTTCAACTAATAAGGAGCAGAGAAGAGATATGGATTGATTAAGTCATTATTTTATAACCATGTGAAAGATGAATTTTTATAATTTAGAAATGAAATTTCTAGAGAGAAGCAGGTGAATGAATTCTTAGTTTTTTCTTGCCTTCTTTAGGGTTTAGGATGATAATGGGTGAAATTTACATATAGTGTCTGTTTTGTTTATTTTCATAGGGTGAACTGTACATTTAGTTTCTGTATTGTTTGTTTAGTTAGGGTGAAATGTACATTTACTTTCTATATTGAGTGAAATGGGCGAAATGAATTTGTATGATTTTGTAGTAGCTGTGGATTTCAATTTATGGTTGGTGATGGGTTGCTGTAATTTTTTTCTTTAAATAATCTGAGACAGTGGCCTTATAGTTGAACTCGATGGTTGCTTTAATTTTTGTTTATGTAATTGTTTCTGTAATGTTGTTGATGATTTTCTAGGTTGTTGTAATTTTTACAAAAGTGTAATTCTCATTTGAATTGGTTTGATAATTTTCAAATACAACTTTATAAGCTATTGCACAGGAAGTGTTTGAATTGTCAAAGTAGTCTTTTTTACCTATACTCAAAAGCTATATTCACCTACAACTTGTTCCATGCGAAATAGACATATATTAATTTACAACAAATTTATAAAAACGAAAGTATAAAACATTAATGAACCAAAGGGTTAAGAAATTACCAAGTTTGTATATGAAATCTGTGTACTATAGTATGTAATTACTCATTGATTTTCTTAAGTTGTTCCCTTATATCTTTTTTTGTAATCAGGTTTATTTAAGTGCCAATTTAGAAGATTGAATTTGTATACATCTACATAATGGACAAGTCATGGATGACGAAAAATAGGATGTTCAGAGAATATCATTTAGGAGTTGAAAGATTCGTTCAATTTGGTTTGAGTCATGCCAAAGGTTCTAATTCAATTATATGTCCATGTTTGAAATGTGGGAATCGTTTACTTAAGGATGTCTCAATAGTTCGGTATCATTTGTTTGCCCATGATATTGATAAAAGTTACAAGGTATGGTTCTGGCATGGTAAAGAGTTGAACTCAGAGAACATTACCTGCATAATGGAAAATACAGTGGATGAAAATGATGATTTATTCAATACAGTTAATCTGGTTCATTCTGTCCACGAACAATCTTCTAATGCATCCAGTACCTTTGATACTATGTTCGATGAAGCAAAGAAACCCTTATACCTAGAATGTAAGAAATTCACTAAGTTGTCAGACCTCATGAGATTGTACAACTTAAAGGTTAGGTATGATTGGAGTAACACTAGTTTTTCTGAATTACTATCCATAATAAGCGATCTCTTACCTGAAAACAACGAAATTTCAAGTTCCTTATACGAAGCGAAGAAAACACTAGGTGCCTTAGGACTGAGTTACCAAAAGATAGAAGCATGTCCTAATGACTGTTGTTTGTAAAGAAAAGAGTATGAAAACATGACAAAATGTCCTAAGTATGGTTTGTCAAAGTGGAAGACTGCAAAAAACTCAGACAATGAAAAAAGTGGAGTGGCTGCCAAGCAAATGTGGTACTTCCCAATAGTTCCAAGATTTGTAAGAATGTTCAAGAGATTTGAGAATTCTAAGAACTTGCATTAGCATGTGATGAATAGAAAAGTTGATGGTATTTTGAGACACTCGGCTGACCCTCCATCATAGAGGTTGATTGGTCACATGTGGCAAACCTTCAGGTCAGAACCAAGAAATCTCCATTTGGGTTTGTCACTGATGGAATTAACCCATTTGGAGATCTATCGATGACCTACAGTTGTTGGCCTGTTATTACTACAATATGCAACCTTCCACCATGGTTGTGTATGCGAAGGAAGTATTTAATGTTGACAATGATAATATCAGATCCAAACCAATCGGGATACGATATCAACATGTACTTAACACCTTTAATTGAAGACCTTAAAATGTTGTGGGCAGATGGATTTCAGTGTTTTGATTCATATAAGGAAGAATATTTCACACTGAGGGTTGTCTTATTGTGAACGATCAATGATTTTCCAGCATACGGTAATCTGTGCGGTTGTATTGTGAAAGGATATAAGGCTTGTCCTATATGTGGAGAGGATACTACTTCAATAAGACTACAACATGGAAAAAAAAACTCATACATGGGACACAAGAAGTATTTGCCAAGACATCAACCATATACAACAAAAAAAGAGGTTTTTGATGGTAAGCAGGAGCATGGACGTCCTCCACAGTCCCTGTTAGGAGAGGCCATGTACTTAAAACTAAAAGACATGGTATTTTCATGTGGGAAGAAGTGTGGTAAGAAATTGCATAATGAAGGTAACAATGACTATTGGAAAAGAATATCAGAATTTTTTAAACTATCGTATTGGAAACACTTGTATGTACCTCACTATCTAGACGTAATGCATATTGAAAAGAATGCATGCATGAACATAGTAGGCACTTTGCTTGATATACCACGAAAAAGTAAAGATGGGATGAATACTAGACTTGATTTAGTTGAAATGAAAATTAGACCAGAATTGGCACCAACGTTTACAGGTAATAGAACTTACATTCCTGCAGCATGCTATACATTGTCACGACAAGAGAAGTATCAATTTTGTAAGACTTTGTCCAAAATTAAAGTTCCAAGAGGGTATTCATCAAACATTAGAAGTCGTGTCTCTCTGTATGACTTATAATTGACCGATCTTAAATCACTGACTGTCATGTTTTAATTCAACAATTACTTCATTGCAATACGCTCAGTCCTACCAAAGAATGTGAGGTACACTATCAGTAGATTGTGCTTCTTCTTCAATGCTATATGCACTAAAAGTTTTTCTGTGTCAAAGCTTGATGCACTACAAGAAGACATAGTTCTGACTTTATGCAATCTTGAGAAGTATTTTCCACCCTCCTTTTTTACAATTATGGTTTATCTTGTCGTTCATCTCGTGAGAAAAGTAAAGCTTTGTGGACCTGTATATTTGATGTGGATTACCCATTTGAACGATGCATGAAAGTCTTAAAAAGTTATGTTCGTAATAGAACTCGACCGGAAGGATGCATTGCAGAATCACAAATATGTGAGGAGGCTGTTGAATTCTGTTTAGAGTTTCTTTCTGGATTAGATTCGATTGGACTTGGGTCACTCAATTCAATGGAAGACAGACATAGCGATATATCACTGTTAGCGGGAACGTATGTTCGGCCCGATGTGCAACAATTGAAGAAAGTACATCTTCATGTTTTACAGAACACTGAAGAAGTTCATCCATACATAGAGTAAGCGTTCCTCTAATTGTACACCACCCTTAATTTAACCCTCACAAGACATGAAGTTAATGTATGCCATATTTTATAGACGACATTTGGACTAATTGAAAATGAAAAACCAAAGAAGAGCAAAAAATGAACAGTGGCTACAACTTGAACATAATCAATCCTTCAGTGCATGGATCCGAGATCAGGTAACTGAAATATCTAATTGCATTTATGTTTTCTTCTTATTGATGAACAACTAGAACGATTGACTATTCTCTTGAATAAATTATGAGTGAATTACAAGAAGGAAAAATTGTCCCAAACACAAAATGTTGGCTTGCACATGGGCCTCACCCAGGTTTAATGACGTATGAGGGGTACATGATTAATGCAACTTCTTTCCACACAAAGTCCCGTGATGACCATCGAACTGTTCAAAACAGTGGGATTATGTTAGTCGCAATGACAATGCAAGTGTCTAGTGCGAAGGATAAAAATCCAATCGTTGGTGACATGTCTTTCTATGGGACGATTCAAGAGATTTGGAAAGTCAGCTACAATACATTTAATGTTGTACTTTTCAAATGAAATTGGGTTGAAAATAAAACTGGTGATCGAATGGACGGTCTTAATTACGTGCTGGTTGACCTTAGCCAAATCGAATACACTTCAGATTCGTTCATTATTGCCACGCACGGGAGACAAGTATTCTATGTCACAGATCCTGTTGATGCACGATGATCGATTGTTGCTATGCCACCACAAAAAGAATTTCCTTACAAATGTGTTGATGATAACATAGGAGACATATTGCCACACTATCCACTAGGTTCAAAATGGACAACAGGTGATATTGATGAAATAGACGAATCATACGCCAGACCTGACTGTGAAGGCACATGGGTTACCCCTTGATTTTCAAAAGTATGTAAAGTAAGACTATTAATTAATGTGGTACTTGAGTTTAGGTTATTTGCTTCTGTTAGATGTTCATTACATGTAGTTAACGATCGTGGTTTTTTTTCTTTGTAGGACAATGTCATTTTGAGATACGACTACTTTGAAATCTACCGTTATCAATCTTTCACTTCATGTTCAATTGTTTTTTTTCCAACTTTATAACTATTATGTACTAGATATTATTCATTTATTTAAGAAATGACAGTTGATTAACAATTATCAAATTATGTTTCTATTTCTTTCTTACAATTACATATGCATTTTTACCGAATGTTGCATTTCTCGTGTTATCATTGAAATTAGATTTGCAGATATGGTTAATTTAGAGGACGACGATAAGGCATGCAATCATCCTACTACACCACATGATGTAGGGGAGAGTAATAGTGCTAAGAGAACACGTGGCCCTACCGAAATGAAAAAGATTACACAAATTAGTAGCATGGGCCAAAAATTAGTGGTTGACTACAATGAACTGAGTCAACCGATTGGTCAGAATGCAACGAAATTGAAAAGTTTCATAGGAACTACGATAAGATTTCACGTTCCAATAACATACACAAGTTGACATGCGGTGCCCAAAGAGACGAAGGACAAGATACTTGAATTAATTGAGGTAACAATCCTTCTAAGTCATTTGAAGTATAATAAAATTGCCCGTTTATAAAGCTGAATATTTAAGATGTGATTTTTATTTTTGTAGGCCAGCTTCATTATTAATCTGAAGTTGAAGAAAAATGTCTATCAGAATGCGGGACTCTGCTTCCGTGGGTTTAAGTTTAGAATGACAATGACTTACTTTATGCCATTTAAAGACGATGCAGTAAAGTCAAAGTATCCTCCGATGAGTACTCATTCATCGATCAAGACCATTGGGCTGAATTTGTGGTTTCATGATTGAGAGATGATTTCGAAGTAAGTATGAATATAAATTTTTCTAGGACATAACTTTAAAGATTAAATTGAATTTGTTACTTTTTTTTATCTTTATTCAACATCGAAGTATTCATTAAAGTTGTGTTCATATGATTTTCTTGTAAAGAAAAAGAGTGAGAAATGGAAACAGAAAAGGAAGCAAAATAAATACAACCATAGGACATCAAGAAAGGTTATGCAAATTTAGTTGAGGAGTTGGTAAGTCATGATCTTTTTCATAACTGAGTATTCACCTATTACATATGTATTCTTATAATTGATTTTCTTTACATATCGCACGTCTTCTTCATCCAAATAAATCGATCGATCACTAGTGTGGAAGCATGCATATTTGGATTGCAAGGGAGAAATTTGTGACGAAGAGACCAAGGACAAAGTCAATCTAATAGTAAGTAATCACTTTTAATTTTTTTGTTTCCCTACAACATTGTTATACTAATAATTTTCATTTGTCTTACACTGTTAGGACGAACTATTAACTGACACACAGAAGGAGTGTAATTTATCAGGTGCTCACGATATACTAACCCAAGCATTGGATTCTAAAGATCGGCCAGGAATAGTTCGAGGAGTGGGAAAATATGTCACGAAGAAAAGGTATTTTCATATCCTGACAGAATCTAGATCGAAGCATAATGATGATGATAAGACAGTTTTTGAAGAACGTGATGAAATGGAAAAACAAATAAAGCAGTTAGAAGCAAAGCTACTACAAGTGAAAAAATGTAAGGGTTCAGTAGGAGGGAAAGAAGAAGCACAAAATATGGGTTCAACAAGAACACCATCCACGTAGGAGGCTTCAGATAATGAGGTTGAAGATGTACCCAATGATTCAGAACCGAAAATAAACGCAGCTGATGAGGCAGAAGTGAAGGAAGAAATGGAGGTTTATACTTTCCAACCATCAATCCCTAATGTAGCATGCTCGGTTTGTATATTGACCTGGCTGTGCTTTTTTTTCTACAGGTGAATGTATGCAAGGAAGAAGATAGTGTACCAGATTTGACTTCAAATCAAATTAAGTTTAGTTTTCATCACTATTCATGAATCCAAATTGTTGTGTGCTTGTTTAATATGTCTACGTGTACATATACATGTTTAACAAATACTTCTACGTAGGTTGAAACCTCGTGCATGTTGGCATTCGAAACACATGATAATATTGTTGTCCACAGGACAATCTTTGAAACAGAAGTTGACGGAGACAACATGAAGGTGTCTCTAGATGTTGTATTGGATGGCGAATGTGTGATTCCCATCCAAAATAAGAAAGGACTGGAGAAAATGTCACAGGAGGTAGGTTCACACTTGCTATGGCTACGATATCTTGTCTTTACTGGGAATGACAAGGTAATATAGCTTCTTGCATTGCTATTCCATTGTAATTAATTTGTGCTAACCATAATTGTAATCTTTAGGGTAGAACTATACTACGAGTTTAAGTAAGGATCTTGCCATAGTATCTAGCGTAATAGATCAACATTGTCTTGGGGCACTTTGATGTTTGGTAAGGCTAGTGGAGCACATGGGGTCATATATTCAAATTACCACACCTGTTGAGGTATTCAGTGTGAGAAGGAAATGTTGCATAATGATTGAGTCCCTGAGAGAGTTCTCCTTAATGCAGCCAACATGTACATCATGCCTCGATGCGTACATGATGTAAGATATGTTCTTACCACGCTTAGTGTTTATTAGAGAAACATAAATTTTTATTTGATTTCGCTTAATTGTCATTGCACTTGTAGGTAACCTACACACAATTATGGATGCAGGGAAAACTTTGAGTTTATACAAGTTTTTAGACGCTGGATCTGTCAGTTTCTTGAGGTTTAAAGAATCGCGTGCACAGTGGTTGAATGCAAGATTGCTTGGTGCAGAATATGACCAACTAATAATATTTCCTTACAATTTCGGGTATGTGCATGATCTCTTCATTGTCATTCATTTTTTTAATGCAGTATTCTAATATCTAGTCTTACTATTTCAAATATATACTTAGTAATTACTGGAGTTTGGTTGTTGTGAATCATACTAAGGGTTTTGTGTTCTGGGTAGACCCGTTGAAGTATAGAATTGAGAAAGACATGTTCGATGTACTTGAAATGTATGTCGTAATTACTTATATAGTTCATTTACTTTTTCTGCATGCAACACCATTTGTGTAAGTAACAATCTTTAAATATTTTGTAGGTCTTTCAATATGTCAAATAAAAAGAAACCAAACTGGAGGGTTGTAAATGTATTTGAATTTCTCTATAAGGATAGTTCCAAATTAATTATTAGCTTTAACATACATTTTTTTATTGTTTATGTGCATACACAGTGTCCCAAGCAAGTTGGGATCGTAGAATGCGAGTATTACGTCATGTGGTTCATGCGTGACATAATTTTGTCAAGGAGCACTTCTGTTATAGACATCGTAAGTATACAAGTTTTAAAACTATCATCATGTCATTTATTTTGAATAAAACTAATTTACAACCACTTTATTATGTATAGATGAAAAGTTTACCAAATACATACGCTCAAAGTGATATCGGTGAAGTTCGATCTGAATGGGCGGAGTTCGTATCTAAGCATGTATATCATGCTTAGCATCAAATTTGTCTTAAACTTTTTTGAAGTATTTTGGTGGTTTCTATTTTGTGGATATACTTTTGTGGAACACAAACACATGTGAAGGTTGAAGACCTTATTTTGTGAATGTTGAAGACCCTTATTTTGCAACAGACTGAAGGAGCACAAAGGTAATTTTATAATTCTCGTATCACATTTGTAAACATGTTTCTAAATGAAAACTAAATGGATATGAACGTGTGTGCATTTATATTTTCTCTTAGGAAGGCTCCATTATCACCCAGGTTTTAAGTCAGTGTTGAAGGAACCCTTTTGTTTGGGCATACAACTCGCAACAATTGCCTAGCATAATTCGACACACATCTCAATGACATACGATCCAGTGCTCACTCAAAACCAATACTCACTCTTGATTTTAGATCTCATCGCAACTGGCGAAGCAGATTTTGATATCAAAGTCTACATTTTGTTTCCCTTTTCACTTCTGATTTTTATTTTTAATGTAATTAGGCTGCCTAACTCCAATTATTAGGTTTTGATGTAATTACAGCACGCATGCAGTCACTGTTGTATTCTAATGGTATCTGGAAATCGCTGGGTTTGCAACCAATGCAAAACCTTTCAGTTGTGTGATAAGTAAGAGTAACAAATTATCTCTTGTTTATTGAATCGAAAATCAAAATTTTATCATTTGACCATTTATTTCATGCAAAAACTTTCAGGTTTGTGATACATAGAGTGCTCGAAGGGGATGGCTGCGTTGTCCATGCACCAGGTGAATGCTTATCTGGATATTATAATATGAAGTGCTCAAAGGGGATGGCTGCGTTGTTCAGCTACTATCTTGCCATTTTTATAATATAGAGTTAATAGGCTTATCTGGATATTTAGGTATGTTTTATTAAAATGAGCTGGAATGTTGTCTAGATATTGGTGACTTGAGGTCTGAGAACGTATTGTTTCAATATAAGTAATTGGGCGAAGTTATTAGTTGTTTTCTTTATATTGTTTAACCTGATTTTAAGAACTTCTAATTGTTCTTTTACTTCTTACATTCAAAACCAACAGGTGAATGCTGGAAGGTGATGTTTTATTTGTCCATTGCAGCTTTTTGCTGCAGTTTTGCAATTTATTGTATAGTTTATTGTATGAATTTTATAGTTTTGTAATTAACTTGGTGGTCGATAGTGGCTTTTAGATATTTATATATGTCTATGTCGATAGGAATTGAAAGTAGTGTGTCTAGTATTGAATGAGACTAGGGAATACATTTGTTTTGGTCAATCTTAGCCCAGGATTTGTTTGTATAGCAATAGGCTAACTGTTACCCTTCATTCCTCCAACTTTGGTTATTAAACTCAGAGGAAGAGCAGAAAAATGTCCCTGGTGCTACTTGCTAGAGCTGCCTTTTTTTTCTTGGTTTTGTTGTTAATAGCCTTCGTTTCTCACCTTCTGGTATGTAAAATGTTCCTCGGTTACTCGACATCACGTTTAGTTTGATGAAGCTAGTGCATTTCGTTACTTCTTTTTGTTGAACATTAGCACTTTGTTTGGTATATTTCAATATTTTGCATCAAGATCTAGCTATGTTTTTTAAAAAAATTTAGGATATGAGCTTTTGTTACATCAGTGCTAAAAAAAGTAATATCCCTTCTGTAAACCATCAACTTAATATATGAGTCATCACAAGGAGTGTAATTTATGACATGTTTTCTACTTTGACTTAAAGATTGGATTCTTCAATTACTGTGATCCTACATCAAAAATCACTATTTAAATAGTGGAGCAACAAATCAAAGGTTTCATGACTCTGGATGAGGTATGTCCTTGGAGATTGTTTACACTTTGACTTAAAGATTTGATTCTTCAACTACGTGTTTTTTATGACATGTTTTCTGGGGGGTGCAGGCTTTGAAAAATAAGAAGCTATTTATACTAGATTACCATGATCTCTTCCTATCGTATGTAGCCAAAGTACGAAAACTTAAAGGCACCACATTGTATGGTTCAAGGACATTGTTCTTCTAACATAAAGATAACAATCTAAGACCGTTGGCTATTGAGCTCACTAGGCCACCCATTGATGGCAAACCACAATGGAAAGAAGTTTTCACACCCT
>JBBPDI010078202.1:0-14606 GCA_037974545.1 Cucumis variabilis | reverse complement strand
TTGAATCGCAATTTTGACGTGTTTAGTGCTCAACTTTCACTTGTATATAGAGAAGATTTGGGATTTAAATCTCTAACCCTCAATCTATACTACAAAAGAATTGCAATTTTGATTAACAATAATATAATAGAAAGTTCTTATTTTATTCTATTCCTAAACCCTTTTGGAAAAATAAATTACTATATTCTCAAAGAACATGGCATATAATCAAAATCGCTTCCTTCATGCTTCACTTTCTCTTTTCCCCTTTAAACACTTAGTCATTTGAACAGCTAGAATAGAATGAAGACTTTGTTTCAGAATGAATACTATTGGGAATCAAAGAGGAGATGTGATGCATAGAAAAATGAGAACGAAATGAAAATAAGATCATGAAGCTTGAAAATAGTGAAAATGATGTTTGAGTTGAAAACTATATGAAAATGAATTAGTTTGATATTAGAAAATGGGCCCAAAACGTGAATTAGTTTGATATTAGAAATTGGACCCAAAACGTTCAATCTAATTATGAGGTTTGGATTATGTTACTATACAAACTCATTCCATTATAGACCCCAAATAGATCCTAAAGCAAAGCAAAACCTTGTGTTTTGTTCTTATGATAAAATGTTATAAAGTTGCTAGAAGCACAAGTGTAAGGGTTTATTAAACCGATTGATGAACGAGCGAACGATGGCCACATACATACATGAGAGAGGAAGGAAAGAAGGAAAAAGCACTGAGTGCGAGGGAGATAAATGAGCCTAATTAGTGAGAGGAACAAATAAAGTAACCAACACAATCTAAGTGACATTTCACATAAGCAAAAGGTTTAATATTCATTGTTTTCGAAATTAGATCATTTGACTTTAACACAACACAACATAGGTTAGATTATTCTTATAGAAAACACTTTGAATATGTATGGAATATTTTTTCAAGTCAAGTTATTTTAAATTTTTTAAGAAATCATAGATTCAACAACCACCTAAAATGGAATTTGAAAAAATGAATTTAATAAAAAAATTTAGTCCATCATACATAATTGAAACAAACTTTTAGAAAAATGTAGTTCAAGTATTTAATGATTAATCTCTCGTTAATTTGTATTAGAAATTGCAACCACCACCTCCAACGACCGTTATCGATAAACTCCAGCCACCACTTTTGACGACCATCATCAACCAACCTCCTACCACCATTTTGACGAACGTTGACGATGACCACTTTTGACGATCATCATTGACCAACCCTCGATTTGTAAGAGTATATAATCATGCAATGGAAGCAATATGATCAAATATCATCCTAACTAGATCAATTTGATGGATTAAACATGCTTTAACAAAATGTCAAAAATAGAGTTGTGTACATACCTTATGTAGTTTGAATTCACCTTGAATTAATTTTTGTAATTAATCACAAATTCACAGTGACCAGAACCAAGTTCTTCTCTACTATCTTTTGGAATTAAAACTTGATTGTGGAATCAATTAAGTGACCAATTCGATAGAATTTTGATTGAGTAAGATTTAAGAACACAAGATAATGCTCAACCAAAAATCTCTAAGAATCCAAGAAGATTTAAATCTTATCAAACCTTTGTATTTAAAGAACATTAGGCAAACACTTTGCATAGTATTTTGACACTTAATTCATCAATTAGATAATAGATATTTTGGTGAATATTTGTGGCAAGAACAAGATGACAAGCTAATAGTTTATTCATGAAAATCACTAAAGTGGGGATATTTCTACTAACTTAGTGAAAATTTCCACCAAGTTTAATTTTTTTATTTTTGACTTTCGAAAAACAAAAATACTAATTTTTATTATTGAACTCATATAATAAGTAATTAAACAAAAAAAATATTTAATTTAATATCATATATTAAATTACATTTTTCCATCAATCACGATGAATCTGATTAACCTAATTTGAATTTCTATTCGAATTTATGGTATTTAAATATTATCTCTTTCAATTTGTATTCATTGATCATATCAAATATTATTAACGATTTACTCTTTAAATCAATTTGAATATTTCAAATTTCTTGATCACTTTGTTCTAAGTTTAATTCTGTAATGAACTAGTAGAGGGACCTAATGGACGTACAGATCATGAGCTCCAATTATTCAAGATTAATTGGCTAACTCTTTTAACCTAGAGAACCAACATTCGTTAACTAACGGGACTGTCTACTATAGCTCGTAGTTGCACCCTTCTTATTGTTTATATATTTGTGTCACCTGATATAACCATGACTAGTAAGTCGATCCTTCATAGGTTGTTTGTAGTTTAGGCTAGGACAAAATATCATTTTCTCGTCGAAATTACATCTTGTTCATTAAACTTAGTTTTAGTCCTCTAATGAACAATTTGCTTATTGTTTCTCAATTATAGAATCCCCTTTAGGCCAATAAGAGAGTGGGGACCCCTTGTTCAAGACTTCAGTACTTAAGGAAACAACTTCCCTAGTATCCCTAGAAGTGGGTAGAAGTGAATTCCATCTTACACTATATGTCCTTAAATATGCACTTGGTCTTACCCTGAAATTGGAGGTCTATTGGGTGAACGCTAATAAACTGCTTCACCTATGCAGATCTAAGGATAATCCCGAGTAAATATAAATTCATATTAGCTCTATTAAGGCCAAGTTGTCTAGGTTAGCAAAGTTAAAATAGTTAGTTTTAAACAATAAATAGTGTCATAACGTAAAAGTGATTGTTTTATGGTTAGGTCTTATGCAAACTATTTTACATAAGACACCTCAACTCACATGTCTCTGTATGAGCAATTCGAGATCATACTACTTGTACTAAATATTAAGTGAGTCGCATCCATAGTTAGAATAAAGCATTCAACTCTATTTTTATACTATAGATTGTTTAGGCTATGTAGTCGAACTTGAATCACATTTATGTCACACTACATAAAATTCAAGTACTTATATCATAGTCAAGGAACCTTAGCTTATTGGATTTAGAGTTTGTAGCAAACAAATCTCTTATTCAATAACAATTTATTGAACAATACCTCAATAACAACTTTATTGAATAATATCATAGTTTAACATTCACAAATCACAAGTTTTAGGATATAAAATCCAACACGATCACCACTTCTGACGACTCCATTGGGTGACCTCCAATCATCCTCTCTATCAATAGTCGTCGGTCAACCTCTTTTGAAATACCCAATTTACCCAATTTAAAATGGGATTATCATTTTTTTTTCTTCTGTGTTTCTCATTATAATTCCAAAATACCAAATACAAGAAATGATCATTTAAATTTAAACATTACAAGGTCATTTAAATGCAAAGATGTTTTAATTGTTTGCTCGATTTATAAGCATGATTAAAAAAACGTGAAAAGCATATGAAAATTAATAGTTATTTAGTTAAAACATGGTTGTATTAACAAAGATATGACTATAATAAAATCAACGTTCACACAACAAAATGTGTGTGATTATTAAGCTTGAGTTTTTGAGTTTCGTTGCTCACTTTTCAAATTTGTTTTGGTTATATCTTTATAAATACCACTCAAGTTTAGCTAGTGACTAACCACGTGTTTCCATGCATTTTTCGGGTTCTTTCCAACAATGTTTGTAGATAGTGCAAAATTGGTAAAGGAAGCTATCTCAATTATAGGTTTGAGAACTCCTGATCTTATACAAGACAAACTCCCACAATGATAATAAGATTAAGATTAACAAATTCATAACAACCCCAAGCGAGCTGATCAAAATTAAGTCCAATTAACGTGACCCGTACATGAGACCTATGCAACTTGAAAATTTGATCTGATTAATTGTCATTCAACCTATGCAAAAATCAAATTGTGGAAATGATTCATCTTTTTTATCCAACCGACCACCAACGTTATTCTTCTTTTCCTTTCATTTATTATGATTCTTCAGTCCATTTATTGTTCTGACAACTTTTTCTTCTCCATTATTAATTCTTCTTCTCATTCTTTCAGTAATATATATTAATTCTCCTTTCATTTCAACATTTATTTTGCCACAGGTCCACTTCATTTTTCTTATTTCTTCCTCTCCAATAGAAAATTTATATCGATTCACACAATCTATCAGTGACTTCATAACTCTACAACATCAACTCTTCAATATAACCGATCGATTCTTGATTCTTTCATTATTTACTCAATACTTGGTTTCTTTCATTATTTACTCAATACTTGGTTTCTCTTCATTAATTTTTATTCATTTGCCATGTGATTTAGAATGGAATAATAGTTTATTTACTTGATAATTTCCAATAATACAAGTGTAATTATACACAAAACAATGCAAAATAAGGAAAGAATAAATACAATAATATTCTCCATAAATGTAGCCAAAATGTCCAAATTACGGTACTACCCTCCCTCAAACTCAAGATGGTAGAGTAGAAACCACCTTGAGTTTGTGAAGTAACTAAGTGTAGTGAGGAGAATGGAGAGCTTTGGTGAAGATGTTTTCAGGTTGGTAAATGGTGGAGATGAATTGGAGATGGAGAGTGTTGATCTGAAGGTGATGACGAACAAAATGACAATCATTCTCAATGTGCTTTGTTCGCTCATGAAATACATCATTGTGTTCAATTTGAATAGCACTGCAGTTATCACAATGAAGAATAATGGGTAATGTCTGTGGAGCTTTAATATCGGTAAGAAGCCAACGAAGCCAAGTAATTTCGAAGTGGCATTAGCTAAAGCACGATATTCAGACTCCATGCTAGAATGGGAATCAACAGATTGTTTCTTATTGCGCTAAGAGATAAGAGCATCCCCTAAATAGAAGAAATAACCAGCGGTTGACCTTCTATCAGTTGGATCACCTTTCCAATTAGTATTAGAGAATCAAGAGAGAACCAGAGAGGACTGTGAGGAGTACTGTAGACCATGACCCAAAGTGCCTTTAATACAGCACAAAATACGGAGCATAGTAGTGAAGTAAATAGTACGAGGAGAAACCATGAATTGACTAACAATGTGAACTGCAAATGTAATATCTGGACGAGTCACAGTAAAGTAAATCAAGCAACTAACAAGTTATCGATACAAAGTAGGATCGTCAAGAGGAACACCATCAAAAGGAGTGAGTCGCACATTTGAATCCAGAGACGTTGAGAAGGTGGTAGAATCAGTAATACTAGATCGACTGAGGAGGTCAGAGGCATATTTAGCTTGAGATAAGTAGTAGCCATCAGATAAGGATGTGATTTCAAGGCTAAGAAAATAGCTAAGGGTTCCTAAATCCTTCATCCCAAAATGCTTACATAGATAACATTGCAAATCAGATATGGCTTGAGGGTCATCACCTGTAGTAATCATGTCATCAACATATAAAAGAAGGAGCACAATACCACAAGATGTTGGGTGAGTGAATAAGGCTGAATCATGAGAGCTGGAGGTGAACTCAAGTTGAGTAATAGTGGAATTAAAAGTCACAAACCAAGCTCGAGGAGCCTGCTTGAGACCGTAGAGAGTACGACAAAGGAGACACACTTTCTGAGGTGGCGGAGTAGTACCATGTGGTGGTTTCATATAGACTTCTTCAGACAGGATTCCATTGAGGAACACATTTTTAACATCCATTTGAAGAAAGGGGTTATTGTTTTGTAGCTGCAATGGCTAAAAGACTACAAACAGACGTCATTGGCTCTACTGGAGCAAATGTTTCTTCATAATCAATGCCATATTCCTAAGAATAACCTTTGGCCACAAGTCGTGCTTTGTATTATTCAATAGAGTCATCAGAGTGCGTTTTGATTTTAAAAATCCACTTACAGCCGATAGGTTTCTTTCCAGGAGGTAAGTCAACATAGTCCCATGTATGGGTCTTTTCTAAAGCTTTCAGTTTTTCATTTATTGCTTGCTGCCACAAGGAGTTAGTATTGGCTTCGTTATACAAGGAAGGTTCAACTAAATACATGATAGTGGAAAAACAATGGTAATCTTTAGGATGAGGAGGAGTTTCTCTTACCTGGGTAGATCGTCGGACTGGTGTAGATTCAAGTTCCTCACCAGAGGTAGATGGAAGATTCGAGAGCGTAGGGATAAGATCAGATTGAGTGAGCTCAGATATGGGTAAAGGATAAGGTTTAGTGTTGGGTAGCGAATCAGAAGTGGGGAATAGGCCAGTAGAAGGATCAGTGAAGAATGAGTAAGGACTAGAGAGAGATGCATGAAATGAAGAAAGACTAGAAAACATATGATGTTCCCAAAAGGTAACATGACTCGATATACGTAATAGTTGAGAGATGGGATCCCAACAATGAAATCCTTTATGTTCAGTACCATAAACCAAGAAACAACATAGGCGAGCATGTGGTTCAAGTTTGATATGATCGTGAGGATGTAAAAACACAAAACATGCACAACTAAAAACATTGAGATTAGAGTAAGAGGGGAAAGTACCATATAGTCAAAGGGAGAAACATTGTGAATGACTTGAGAAGGGAGACGATTTATGACATAAATAGAGGTGAGAGCAGTCTCTCCCCAAAATTTTTTAGGACAAGCAGCAAACAAAAGTTGAACGCGAACAGAGTTTAAAATGTGACGATATTTTGTTCAACTTTTCCATTTTGCTGGGAGTGTGGGGACAGTAGCGTTGAATCAAAGTGCCCTGATGGGCAAGGAAGGAAAGAAGGTGAGAGTCCTTGTAGTCTATCACATTATTAGTGCGAAGGGTTTTAATTGTGCTAGAAAATTGTGTGAACCATATTTGCAAAATCATCATAAATTTGATATAAGGAAGAACGATGTTTAAGAAAGTAAATCCAAGTAAAATGAGAATAGTCATCAATAAATAAGACAAAATATTGATAAACATTAACAGTAGTATATGGAGCAGGACTCCAAATGTCAGAGTGAATAAGGCCAACAGGTGTATGACATAATAAAAAAAAAATTAGAAAATGAAAAAGCAGGTTGTTTCACAAGTTTGCAATTTAAACAATCAAAGGGACTAAATTTTGAGACATTATTCAAAGTGCCAGTAGAAACTAAATTACGAAATTTATCAGAGGATGCATGACCTAGACAAAGATGCCACTGATATAAAGTGTTATTAGTGATTGATGCAAATATAGGTGGAAACACAAGAGAGTGCTAAAGAGTTGTGAGCTCAAATAATCGTTTCACCTTCTGTCTTGTACCAATCACTTGTCCAGTTTGAGAATCCTGAACCTGACAACAATAAGAAGAAAATATAATGGTTGAATGTGAGATTTGGAACATGATAGGTTTTTGACAGATTTATGGTGGGTTTATTAACTGTGCCAATGTGAGAGATTGAATGTGATTACCATCAACAGAGTGAATTGGGAAAAGAGAATGAATAGGAATAGGGAAGAATAAGAATGAAATGTCAGAAGTCATATGGTTACAACAAGCTGAATCAAGGAGCCAAGACGTACCTAGAGTGACAGCAAGAGCAATAGAGTTGGAAGAGATCACCTGTTTCAGTAAAGTCATGAAGATCATTTAACTGAAAGTTATGAGGTGTGGTGATATTCGATGAGGTGGTAGCAGCAACAATAGGTTGGGAGCTAGATTTTCAAGAAGATTTAGGTTTATGTGAGTGAGCAGGAGGGAAGGATGGACGAGTGGGACAGTTGTCCAAGATGTGACCTCGCTTGTGACAATACCTACATGCAATAGTAGGACAGTTAGCAAGCTTATGACCATAAAGATTACAATATTTGTAGAAAGTGGACTCATTAGTAGGACGAAGATGTGTGGTTGCAAGAGCGACATCAGAGGACAGAAAGGAAACAATGCCAAGTCGTTTTTCTTCAAATAAAATTTCTTGGATGGTGGCGTCATGAGAGGGCAAAGGGTTGCGATGTAATAATGCAACACAAACTGATTCATACTTTAGGTGAAGACCCATAAGGACTTTGATGAGGCGAATATAGATCAGGACTAATTTTTGCCTGATCTAATTGAGTCCAAATTGGTTGAAGAGTGGCAAGATACTCATTCACAGATTGTCCTCCCTCCTAGTTTAGACTAACAAGACGATAATTTAATTGATAATAATGAGCAAGCCCAAAAAACTGAAACCCTGTGGACAGAAAATCCCAAAGTTCTTTTTTCGTATTAAATGCATGAAATTGAGTATGAATTTTTGGAATTGAAGTGTTACCCAACCAAGTGATGATTTGATAATTTTTTCTATCCCAGTCCTCAAGTTTTTCAATGTACTTATCGGCTTCTTCAGTGGTCTCTTGAACAGTGGCATCATCTTTATTAGTAGTGTCCTTAATGTTTTTCACTAGAGAAGTAGGTTTGATCGATTTGGTGACATTGTCAGTAATGATATGTCATAATTTTCTATCGATCAAGAAACTCTTCATTTGGTGAGTCCAGATAATGTAATTTGTCCCATCAAGGATGGTACTAATGGGACGAGCAACGTCATTTTTCTCCATCTGAAAAGTTTAGTGAGAAACACAACTAACAAATAACTCCTTAATCAAAAGAATGGCAGAAAGACAACAATACAGTGCAAAATAAAAGAGCGGGCGGACATGCAAAGATAATAAATAAATATGGGCAAAAATTCAGCGGGAAAACAGAGATGAATCTGGACAGAAAACCCAGCGGACGAGTTCAAAGATGGCGAAGATGAGATCTAAGATTGAGAGAAGGACCTGCACAAAAACTGATGCACGAAGTGGACACTATAACGAATGAACTATCTAGAGATGAACACTCAAACAAACGGAGATCTGATGCACGAATGAAAACAAAACCTCAAACGAACAAATCTGCACAAGAAACAGAGACAGGTCTGGCACGAATCGAAGAGGGGTTGCACGCCAGAGAAGGGATTAGTCTGTACAGAGACGAACTGATGCGCAATCGAACTGGAACTGATGTGCGAGGTATCGATGAAGACGAATGGATAAATGAAGAACTCATCTTCTCCGACGAGATTTAGGGCAGGGATGAGTGGAGACAGCGGCTACACAGGACCTAGGGTAGAAGGCTCTAATACCATGTGATTTAGTATTGAATAATAGTTTATTTACTAGATAATTTTCATTAATACTAGTGTAATTATACACAAAACAATGGAAAATAAGGAAAGAATAAATACAATAATATTCTTAATAAATGTAGCCAATAATATACCCCCCCCCATCATATGAACAATTTCAAAAGTTGACCTATATTATCTATATAGAAAATTTCAAAATGACAGCCAATAAAAAAAATTCTAGTTTAAAATGACAAAAAAGTCAACAATTACATGTACGAACCCAAAAAGTCATTTAACCCAACTTGCACCTCGTCCAACTCGACATGTGAGTATGATCTTCATGTATTAGTCTATAAACAAGCAAAATAAACGAATTAACTCATAATCCAAATAGACCAATTAACTCAAGTCTCACCAAATCAGATGCTCCTACAATAAAAGTTATTATTCCGTAAGTTAGTGTTCATGAAAGTTATTGTTCCCACAAAAGAAATAGTTTTTTTATAACATACCGAATCCGATATGACAATGGTTCCCCTAGTTACAACTTTCCTCATAAACCTCATGATGTAGTATCTACACTAGATGCTCCCAACTTGTTGTGGATACTATATAAAAATAATAAATTAGAATAACAAAGTAATTCTAATTGCTAGTAGTCTACAAAATACAACGAATATGTAATAATGTTTATACTTGCCTTTATTGTTCTCCATAAAGTTTGTTTCTGGCTTTTCTGAATGTTCTTTTGTGACTGAAAGATTGTTATTGCTCTATTCTACCAAGATAATATAGCACAAATTTTAAAATATTGTACACGCATTAGAATCAATGCTACATGACATAGAAGATTAACTTAAATGTTGGTGAAATATCATGTAGTTGCTTTTGATGTTGTCCTTAGTGAGTTAAGGTAAAACACTACTAGAAATAAATTATGCCCGAAAATATAATGAATGTGAATAAGGTGTCTGAAAATTAATTATAACTATATATATTTGGTTGTGCAAGAAATGTTATCAACTTTTAATTTCTATATGATCGCTCAATCTTTTACGTGATCGTTTAGCTTTCTACCTTCAAACGATCGTTTACTTCTTACACGAACGTCTAATTTTTCATACAATTCTTTAACTTTCTACACGATCGTTTAACAAAATACTCCTTCAAAACTTAATGAAAATAGAATGATAATGATTTTGAACGAATCATTCAAATTAAAATGCAATTAAAGCCATTAATCCATAGATTTGCAAGAAACAATAATACCCTCACCTCCCCAAATATCCTCCGCAAGAAAACAAGAAATCAACGGTGAAAAGCTTCCATTTATCTCTAAACTATGAATCAACTAAATGAGAAAGAAGTAAAGAGAGAGAATCAAACCAATGTGACGCTTCCAGTGACAACGAATTAGATAACAAGAAACTATAAAAGGGAATTGATTTTTTTCGTCCTACTGGACCAATCTAACATCTCAAAGACTATATGATTCAATGACCAACTGAAAAAGAGAAAAGCATGAAGCAATTGATCATAATCATCCCTCTTCAATCATTCACAACTAAAAAACACAAGAGATTAGAAACCCCCAAATATCACTTTAGTTAACCATAACAACATTCCTCACGAAATATATCAACAAAGACCTTTCAAACTACCAAAGAAACTCAACAAAGACCTTTTAGACTACCAAAGATACATCACAAAATAGAAGGAAAAAAGAGACTACTTTGTAAACTAAGTCATAAAACGAGTAAAACTGACTTTGTAACTAAACTTTCATTAATGTTACAAATAACATATCAAATACATTCATGCAACAAAAAAACTTAATCTTGTGGGTTTAATCATCAATTAAACATCATTTTCCTATAAACTAAACCTTTTGAGGATTAAGTATCTATTTTAGTTGGTAAATAGAAAAAAAAAGGATTAAAATTTGGATTTAATAATGAGTTTAAATATATGGAAATGGGGTGAGACAGCATGGGATTTGCAAGAGAAAATTAAAGAAGGGTAAATGGGTAAAAATGATTAAGATGGTCAAAAGAAGGGAAAACCAAATAGAAATTATAAGGTATAATTTAAGGGAACCTAGTTGATTTATAGACTTGATGTTTTTAAAACGTGGTAGGAAAAGTATACATCACTTGACGTTTAAAAAGTCAAAAATGTTGAAAATTGGTCCACCCTCCGCTCGAAAATTGGTCCACCCTCCGCTTTTGATCTATATAGGTTGTAAATTCACAAATGTCATGAAAGTTCCTTTTTCTAATAGTGTATAAAAGTATAAAACAAATAAAATGAAAAAAAAAGTATCATACATGACATGTTAAATTTTTGTTTATATATAGTTGATAGAAGTGGTTGTTGATAGGGAGTAATAAATAGTTGTTGATCTATGAAGGTTGATGGAGAGTAATAGACAACGATAAATCGCTATCATTTATATATCAATGATATATAGATAATGGTAAATTACTATCACTCTCTGTTAGTAGATAATTTATATATATAATAAAGGTATTCGAGCCCTTCGCAGTTGAAGAATTTAAGAACAAACCTTAAACTCAATTTAATTGTAAAATTAAAAATACTTGTACATTGGCAAATTACATAAATAATTTTACTGTAAACTAAATATATTGGTTAAGCATGCTTGATATGAAAATTTAGAATTAGAATTATAGAGAGAAGACTTACTTCTGTTGTCGTCTCTAAATCTACAAAATGTTGAATTGTATATCACCACTTGGAACCTCTCTAATTCTTTGAGTGATTGAGGTTCTTGACTAGTAGGAACCAAATTTTGGATTGGAAATCTCGAGAGAAAATATTTTTTTCTTCTAATGGGAGATTATGCAAAGAACCTTTTTTCCAAATTCGTAGAGTGGGCGTTACCTATTTGAAGAAGAGGAAGTTAGAGAAAGATCAAGAGCATTCCACATTTCCTAAATAGCTCTCATGTAAGTTATTTATTAGTTATTTATTTTATTTTATTTAAATTAAATTAAATTAATATTAAAATAAATAAATAATTCATTCATTTATTCATTTAAATGAATATCTCATATAACCTATATGGTTTTAATTTAATTAAATTAATTTAATAGAATTAAACTGAACTATTTATTAATTCTCTAATTAATTAATTACTAAATTACATATTCATATATAAATTTCTCTCCTAACTTATAGTTTTAATGTATATCATATACGCACTAAATTTTAACTATAATTTTAATATGAATCAAATTTAAATTAATTAAATTAAAATTTTGTAAGTTATTATATGGCTAAGTGTAAATAAGAAGCGTTTCGCGATGAAGCAAGGTGACGCAAGGAAGGGAGTTGGCAATTAAGTTTAAATAAGTGTTTTGAACTTCAACACAAAGTAAAGTCAGACGAGAAAGAGTTGAGCATTCCGAGAAGATAAGTGTAGCATTTCAAGAAAAATGTCTAATCTTAAGTTGACCGTTGGCTTACATGTCGAGCTTGGATTTGGTTGCGTCGTGCGGTAAGGCAATTAGTGTAAAGTTGTAATTCGGAACTGGCGGGTAAAGAAAGCAACTGGTCCAAAAGATTAGTATAAATAAGGATGAAGGCGCTAAGAAAAGTGTTGTTATTTGGAGGTTTGTCAAGAGAGTTCAAGAAGTTGAGTTGTCGCCGAGTGAGTACTAGGCAAGGAGAGGTGTTTTGAGAAGAAGGAAATCAAGTTTTTTTTTTTAGTGATTTTTATCAATGAAATAAGTGTTTTGTGAATGATTTTATGAATGAAAGATGTGTTTGAAAGTATTTTTTTTAGTTTGTAGTTATACATAACGCATTCTGTACATCTAAATATTATTATTGAGTTGATATTATTATTGTTATTTGGAAATAGAAAACTATTGATTTCTATGTGATGATTAATGCTTGTGTGCACCTAATGTGTAAAGACATCGTGTAGACGGCCTAATCTATAGGAAATGAACCAAGGAAGTTTCCAAGAGATCTCTTGAGAATTTCCTAATGATTGTGATTCACTTTAACCAGAATCCAGTGCTTAGACTTGGAATTCCTTTCACTAGCATCTATCTACAAGAAATTTCAGGTTTAAACAAGAATGATTCATGTTCTTGGTGGAAAAGAAATAAGAGGAAGTTAATGTGTGATTTACGTGATTTATGAAATGGGGCATTGTGACTCTGTATTTATGAAAATGAAAATAAATTTATGTGACTGTATTGTATTCTCCAAAAGGATTTCAAAATCATCACTTACTAAGTATTTGACTTACATTTTAAGATTTTCTTCACCAGATTTAAGGCGTTGAGGCCAAGTAAAGAAAGGTAAGGTGAGGCTATGCGTTGAGGTGTGCAAGCTAGGCGTTGAGTTGAAGAAATTGTGCTAGGTATGGAAAACCAAAAGTTTATGTTTTAAGCCTTGTTGTAAAGAAAGCTTGAATTCTGTTTGTATTGATGTAAAGTGTTAAGTTAATAAAGAGAAGAATTTGTGTTTATTTCTTTTCATTTTTTTTGTGCGTATCGCTTAGTAGCTAATGAGTTTAAGTGTTAAAGGTAGACGATTAAGCTAAGTTGGATGTTTAAGTGGTTTTTTCTGCGTTGAGTTATAAAGATCTTCTGAGTTCAAAGTTGGAACTCTGCGTTGGGAATTGGTTTGAAAAGTTTCGCTTACTAGGCGTTCAATTTGTTATCTTGCGGAGAGGTACGCGTTGGGTGTCTAGGCAGCATGTGTCACAACCTTCCCTATAGATCTCCTTGCTTGTCATGCAAGATGCGGCATGACTTGAGTATCTCCAATGCGTTTATACTGGTGTTGATGCCCTATATCTTGTGGTCTTATAGTTTGTAATTGTATATATTATACATCATTTTATTTATCAAATAAAATAAAGTGTTTTATTTTATTTGACATTTAGTTGCATTAACCCATAAAACCAATAAACTAACATCCAAGGTTATCTTCTGTAACCTAAACATGTATGTGGAGACATACAAGTGGATCATGTTTAAGTGATAACCTAAATGGTCTTAGTAGATGGATAAGGTTGGATATCTTATCGTGGTGACACTACGAATACGGCATACTTTGTAGTTGTTACAATATTTTAAAGTGCTACAAATGATTTGATCCTAATCATTCATGTCGATGAAGGGATAAAAGCCCTATGGCAGCAAAAGATTTTAAAGAAATATTACTCAATTTAATTTGAGAATCCCAAAATACCAATACATTGACAAAATTTAGAATCAAAATTCTAAATAAAAACTTAGCATGCTTTTAATTTAAAAGATACAGAGAATTTATTTTTGTTATCCTCTTTGAATATGCAAATCACCAAATTAAGGACATCACCCATTGAAGACCTTCATATCCTCTGGGATGAGATTGGTTTGTGGGAACCAATTGGGGTGGAAAAAGGTTTAGAGATATTTGAGAGAAACTCTTTTCTTTTTACAGAGAGCAAAATCATTGACTTTTTTTTTTTTTGATAAATTCGTTAAAGAAAACCATTTTCTTCTAAATATTTATAATTTTCTTTCCTTCTTGGAATATGAAAAGGAGTAGGAGAGAATCATGAGATTCTATTATCAAATCTACTAATTAATTAATA
>JBBPDI010078196.1:0-14608 GCA_037974545.1 Cucumis variabilis | reverse complement strand
TTTGATTTCGAGAGGAGATCGTGAAGAGCACGTGAAAAGAATAATAGAAAAGCATAAAAGGTGAGTTTTTCTATTAATTCTATTTTGTTACATTTAAGAAATGTAATGCATCTTAATCACTAGAATGTTTAGTTGTAATTAGAGTAAAATTCGAAATTTATTCCGTCGCGCATGTCTACCGTTTCCATCAGTAGAGAACTTCATAAGCACTCAAAATGAGGTCACCCAGTAGTTAGATGCAAATTTTTGAGGCCGTCGACATCGTTCGAAGTTTGGTCCTTTCTTCGTAGGCTATAGCATTGGCCCTTTTTTGGACCGTTTTGGAACGAAAATAGAAATTGAGTCTCGGGCATATTTTTTTAGGCTCTTCCATAAGAAAAAATTCATAAACACTCAAAATGAGGCCACCCAATAGTTAAATGCGAATTTTTGAGGCCGCCGACGTTGTTTGAAGTTGGATCCTTTCTTCGTAGGCTATTGCATTAACCATTTTGGGACGAAAATAGAAACTGAGTCTCGAGCATTGTTTTTTGGCTCTTCCATGCATAGAACTTCATAAGCACACAAAATAAGGCCATCGAGTAGTTAGATGTGAATTTTCCAGGCTGCTGACATCCTTCGAAGTTGGGTTCTCTCTTCGTAGGCTATAACATTGGCCCTTTTTGGACCATTTTGGGATGAAAATAGAAATTGCATCTCGGGCATAATTTTTTAGGCACTTCCATACCAAGAACTTCATAAGCTTTCAAAATAAGGCCATCTAGTAGTTAGATCCAAATTTTTGAGGCCGCCGACATCGTTCGTAGTTGGGTCCTTTCTTCGTAGGCTATAGCATTGGCCCTTTTTGGCCTTTTTGGGACGAAAATAGAAACAGAGTCTTGGGCATATTTTTTTTTGCTCTTCTAGGCCATGAAGTTCATAAGCACTCAAAATGTGGCCATCCAGTAGTTAGATGTAAATTTTTGTGGCCGCTGACATCGTTCGAAGTTGGGAGCTTGCTTCGTAGGCTATAGCATTGGCTATTATTGGACTGTTTTGGGACGAAAATAGAAACTGAATCTCGGACATATTTTTTTGGCTCTTCCATGCAGAGAACTTCATAAGCACTCAAAATGAGGCCTCCCAGCAGTTAGATGGATATTTTTGAGGCCGCCGACATTGTTTGAAGTTGGGTCCTTTCTTCGTATGCTATGACATTGGCTCTTTTTGGACCATTTTGGGACGAAAATAGAAACTGAGTCTCGCGCATGTTTTTTGTGGCTCATCCATGGGAAGAACTTCATAATCACTAAAAATAAGGCCACCTAGTAGTTAGATGCAAATTTTCATGGCCGCCGACATTGTTCGAAGTTGGGTGCTTGCTTCGTAGGCTATAGTGTGGGCTCTTTTTGGACCGTTTTGGTACGAAAATAGAAACTGAGACTCGGATATATTTTTTTTGGCTCTTCCATGTAGATAACTTCATTAGCACTCAAAATGAGTCTACCTAGCAGTTAGATACAAATTTTTGAGGCCGTCAACATCATTCGAAGTTGGGTTCTTTCTTCGTAGGCTATAGCATTGGCCCTTTATGGACCGTTTTGGGACAAAAATAAAAACTGAATCTCTGGCATATTATTTGTGGCCCTTTCCATGCCAAGAACTTCATAAGCACTCAAAATGAGGCAACCCAGTAGTTAAATGGAAATTTTTGAGGCCGCTGACATTGTTCAAAGATGGGTCCTCTCTTCGTAGGCTATGGCTCTTTTTGGATCGTTTTGGAATGAAAATAGAAACTGAGTCTCGCAAATATTTTTTGTCGCTCTTCCAAGGGATGAACTTCATAAGTGCCAAAAATAAGGTCACCTAATAGTTAGATGCAAATTTTCAAGGCCGCCGACATTGTTCGAAGTTGGGTCCTTTCTGAATAGGCTAAAGCATTTTGCCTTTTTGGACCGTTTTGGGACAAAAATAGAAACGAAGTCTCAAGCATATTTTTATTGGCTCTTCCATGCAAATAACTTCATAAGAACTCAAAATGAATTTTTGAGTCTGCCGACGTTGTTCGAAGTTGGGTCCTTTCTTCGTAGGCTATTGCATTGACAATTTTTGGACCGTTTTGGGACGAAAATAGAAACTGAGTCTCGGGCATTTTTTTTTTGGCTCTTCCATGTAGAGAACATCATAAGAACAGAAAATAAATCCACCAACCAGTTAGATGTGAATTTTTTATGCTGCCAACATCGTTCGAAGTTGGGTCCTTTCTTCGTAGGCTATAGCATTGGCCCTTTTTGGATCGTTTTGGGATGAAAATAGAAACTGAGTCTCGGGCATATTTTTTTGGCTCTTCCATGCCAAGAAATTCATAAGACCTCAAAATGAGCCCACCCAGTAGTTAGATACGAATTTTTGAGGCAGCCGACAACGTTCGAAGTTGGGTCCTATCTTCGTAGGCTATAGCATTGGCCCTTTTTGGACCGTTTTAGGATGAAAATAGAAACTGAGTCTTGGACATATTTTTTTTACCTCTTCCAGGCCAAGAACTCCATAAGAACTCAAAATGGGTCCACCCAGTAGTTAGATGCGAATTTTCGAGGCCACTGAAATCGTTCAAAGTTTTACCCTTTCTTCATTGGTTATAGCATTGCCCCTTTTTGGACCGTTATGGGACGAAAATAAAAACTAAGTCTTGGGAGATATTTTTTTGGCTCTTCCATCCCAAGAACATCATAAGCACTCAAAATGAGGCCATTCAGTAGTTACATGTGAATTTTTGAGACCGCCGACATCGTTCAAATTTGGGTCCTTTCTTCCTAGGCTATAACATTGGCCCTTTTTAGACCATATTTGGACGAAAATAGAAATAGATTGTCAAGCATATTTTTTTTGGCTCTACCATGGAAAGAACAATATAAGTACTCAAAATGAGGCCACCCAGTAGTTAGATACTAATTTTCAAGGCCGTCGAGAATGTTCGAAGTTGGGTCCTTTCTTCGTAGGCTATAGCATTGGCCCTTTTTTCACCGTTTCGGGACGAAAATAGAAACTGAGTCTTGGGCATATATTTTTTTGGCTCTTCCAAGCTAAAAACTTCATAAGAACTCAAAACAAGGCCACCCATCAGTTACATGCAAATTTTTGAGGCTGCCATCATCATTCAAAGTTGGATCCTTTCTTCGTAGGCTATAGCATTGGCCCTTTTGGACCGTTTTGGGACGAAAATAGAAACTGATTCTCGAGCATATATTTTTTGGCTCTTCCATTCCAAGAACATGATAAGCACTCAAAATGAGGCCATCCAGTAGCTAGATGTGAATTTTTGAGGCCGCTGACAACATTTGAAGTTTGGTCCTTTCTTGGTAGTCTACAGAATTGGCCCTTTTTTGGATGAAAATAGAAACTGAGTCTCGGGAATATTTTTTTTGGCTCTTCCATGTAGAGAACATCATAAGCACTCGAAATAAAGCCACCTAGTAGAAAGATGTGAATTTTAAAGGTTGTCGACATCGTTCGAAGTTTGGTCCTTTCTTCGTAGGCTCTAACATTGACCCTTTTTGGGATTAAAATAGAAACTGAGTCTTGGGCATAATTTTTTTGGCTCTTCCATACCAAGAGCTTCATAAGTACTCAAAATGAGGCCACAAAGTAGTTAGATACAAAATTTTGGGGCCACTGACATCGTTCGAAGTTGGTTCCTTTCTCAGTAGGCTATAGCATTACCCTTTTTGGATTGTTTTGGGACGAAAATAGAAATTGAGTCTCGGACATATTTTTTTTGGCTCTTCCATGACAAGAACTTCATAAGCACTCAAAATGAGGCCACCGAGTAATTAGATGCAAATTTTTGAAGCCACCGACATCGTTCGAAGTTGGGTCCTTTCTTCGTAGGCTATAACATTGGCCCTTTTTGGACCGTTTTGGGACAAAAATATAAACTAAGTCTCCGACATATTTTTCTTGGCTCTTCCATTCCAAGAACTTCATAAGCACTAAAAATGAGGCCATGCAGTAGTTAGATGCAGATTTTTGAGGCCACTGACATCGTTGGATGTTGGGTCCTTTCTTCATAGGCTATAGCATTGGCCCCTTTTGGGACGAAAATAGAAACTAAGTCTCAGGCATATTTTTTTCGGCTCTTCCATGCCAAGAACTTCATATGCACACAAAATGAGGCCACCCAGTAGTTAGATACAAATTTTGTAGGC
This sequence comes from Cucumis variabilis, assembly GCA_037974545.1. Classification (NCBI taxonomy): domain Eukaryota; kingdom Viridiplantae; phylum Streptophyta; class Magnoliopsida; order Cucurbitales; family Cucurbitaceae; genus Cucumis; species Cucumis variabilis. The sequence goes on along the minus strand of JBBPDI010078196.1, from coordinate 10,424 downwards.
CGCTAACATCGTTCGTAGTTGGGTCCTTTCTTCGTAGGCTATAGCATTGGCCCCTTTTTGGACCAATTTTGGTTGAAAATAGGGATTAAGTGTTTGGCATATTTTATTGGCTTTTCCATGCCAATAACTTCATAAGCACTTAAAATGTAGCCACCAAGTAGTTAGATGTAAATTTTCAAGTCTGGTGACATCGTTCGAAATTGGGTCCTTTCTTCTTAGGCTATATAACATTGGTCCTTATTGGACCGTTTTGGGAGGAAAATAGAAATTGAGTCTCGGGCATATTTTTTTTGGTTCTTCCATGACAATAACTTCATTAGCACTCAAAATAAGGCCACCAAGTGGTTAGATGAAAATTTTGAGCCTGCTGACATTGTTCGAAGTTGGGTCCTTTCTTCGTAGGCGATAGCATTGGCCCTTTTTGGACCGTTTTGGAAAGAAAATAGAAACTGCATCTCGGGTATATTTTTTTTGACTCTTTGATGGCAAGAACTTCATAAGCACTTAAAATGAGGCCACCCAGTAGTTAGATGCGAATTTTGAGACTGCTGACATCGTTCGAATTGGGTCCTTTCTTCGTAGGATATTGCATTTCCCTTTTTGCACTGTTTTGGGACGAAAATAAAAATTAAGTCTCGGGCATATTTTTTTGGCTCTTCCATGCCAAGAACTTCATAAGATCTTAAAATGAGGCCACCAAGTAGTTAGATGCAAATTTTCGAGGGCGCTGACATCGTTCGAAGTTGGGTCCTTTCTTCGTATGTATAGCATTGGCCCTTTTCGGACCATTTTAGGACAAAAATAGAGATTGAGTGTCTGGGATATTTTTTTGGCTCTTCTATGCCAAGAACTTCATAAGAAGTAAAAACTTGGCCACCAAGTAGTTAGATGAAAATTTTTTAGGCTTGTGACATCATTCGAAGTTGGGTGCTTTCTTCGTAGACTATAGCATTAGCCCTTTTTGGACCGTTTTAGGACAAAAATAGAAACTCAGTCTCACGCATATTTATTTTGGCTCTTCCATGCCAAGAACTTCACGCTATAGTATTGCCCTTTTTGGACCATTTTGGGACGTAAATAGAGATTGAGTGTCGGGCATATTTTATTGCCTCTTCCATGCAAAAAACATCATCAGCAATCAAAATTAGACCACCCAATAGTTAGATGCAAATTTTTTAGGCCTGTGACATCATTCGAGGTTGGGTCCTTTCTTCGTAGGGTATAGCATTGGCCCTTTTTAGACCGTTTTGGAAAGAAAATAGAAACTAATTCTCGGGCATATTTTTTCCGCTCTTCCATGCAAAGAACTTCACAAGCACTCAAAATTAGGCCACCAAGTAGTTAGATACAAATTTTTGAGGCTGCTAACATCGTTCGAGGTTGGGTTCTTTCATCGTAGGCTATAGCATTCGCCCTTTTTGGATTGTTTTGGGATGAAAATAGAAATTGACTGTCGGGCATATTTTTTTGGCTTGTCCATGCCAAAAACTTCATAAGCACTCAAAATTAGGCCACCCAGTAGTTAGATGCAAATTTTTGAGGTCGCTGATATCGTTCGAAGTTGGGTCCTTTCTTCGTAGGCTATAACATTGCCCTTTTTGGACCATTTTGGGACAAAAATAAAGATTGAGTGTCAGGCATATTTTTTTGGCTCTTCCATGCCAAGAACATCAGAAGCACTCCGAATGAGGCCACCTAGTATTTAAATGCAAATTTTTGTGGCCGCTGACATCGTTCGAAGTTGGGTCCTCTCTACGTAGGCTATTGCATTGGCCCTTTTTGGATCGTTTTAGGACGAAAATAGAGATTGAGTCTTGGGCATATTTTTTTTGCTCTTCAATGACACGAACATCATATAAACTCAAAATGGGGCCACCCAGTAGTTAGATGCAAATTTTTTAGGCCTGTGACATCGTCCGAAATTGGGTCCTTTCTTTGTAGGCTATAGCATTGGCCCTTTCTGCACCGTTTTGGGACAAAAATAGAAACTGACACTCAGGCATATTTATTTTGACTCTTCCATGCCAAGAACTTCATAATCACTCAAAATGAGGCCACCCAGTAGTTAGATGCAAAATTTCGAGGCCGCTGACATCGTTCGAAGTTAGGTCCTTTCTTCATAGGCTATACGATTGGCCCTTTTTTGAACCTTTTGGGACAAAAATAGAAACTGAGTCTCGAGCATATAAGGTAACCTAGTAGTTAGATATGAATTTTCAACGCTGCTGAAATCGTTCGAAGTTGGGTTCTTTCTTCGTACACTATAGCATTGGCCCTTTTTAGACCGTTATGGGACAAAAATAGAAACTGAGTCTCCGACATATTTTTTTGGCTCTTCCATTCCAATAACTTCATATGCATTCCTAATAAGGCCACCAAGTAGTTGGATGCAAATTTTTGAGGCCACTAACATCGTTCAAAGTCGGGTCCTTTCTTCATAGGCTATAGCATTGACCCTTTTTGGATCGTTTTGGGACGAAAATAGAAACTGAGTCTCAAGCATATTTTTTTTGTTCCTTCATTGCCAACAACTTCATAAGCACTCAAAATGAGGCCACCCAGTATCTAGATGCAAATTTTTGAGGTCGCTGACATCTTTCGAAGTTGGGCCTTTTTTCGTAGGCTATAGCATTGGCACTTTTTGGATCGTTTTGGGACGAAAATGGAAACTGAGTCTCGGGCATATTTTCTTTGACTCTTCCATCCCAAGAACTTCTTATGCACTCAAAATGAGGCCACCCAGTAGCTAGATGCAAATTTTTGAGGTCGCTGACATCATTCAAACTTGAGTCGTTACTTCGTAGCCTATAGCATTGGCCCTTTTTGGACCGTTTAGGGACAAAAATAGAAATTTAGTCTCGGGCATATTTTTTTGGCTCTTCTATGCCAAAAACATTATAAGCACTCAAAATGAGGCCACCAAGTATTTTGATGAAAATTTTTGAGGACGCTAACATCGTTCCAAGTTAGGTCCTTTCTTCGTAGGCTAAACCATTCTCCCTTTTTAGACAGTTTTGGGACAAAAATGGAAACTGGGTCTCGGGCATATTTTTTTTGGCTCTTCCATTCAAAATACTTTATAAGAAGTCAAAATAAGGCCACCTAGTATTTCGATGCAAATTTTTTAGGCCGCTGACATCGTTCAAAGTTGGGTCTTTTCTTCGTAAGTTATAGCATTAACCCTTTTTGGATCATTTTAGGACGAAAATAGAAACTTAGTTTCGTGCACATTTTTTTTGGCCCTTCCATGCCAAAAACTTCATAAGCACTCAAAATAATACCACCCATTATTTAGATGCAAATTTTCGAGGTTGCTGACATCGTTCCAACTTGGGTCCATTCTTCGTAGGCTAAACCATTCGCCCTTTTTGGACAGTTTTGGGACGAAAATAGAAACTAAGCGTCGGGCATATTTTTTTTGCTCTTCCATGACAAAAACTTCATAAGCACTCAAAATGAGGACATCCAGTATTTAGATGAAAATTTTCGAGGATGCTGACATTGTTCCAAGTTGGGTCCTTTCTTCGTAGGCTAAACAATTCGCCCATTTTAGACAGTTTTGGGACGAAAATGGAAACTGAGTCTCGGGCATATTTTTTTTTGGCTCTTCCATTCAAAATACTTTATAAACAGTCAAAATAAGGCTATCCAGTATTTTGATGCAAATTTTCGAGGCCGCTGACATCGTTCAAAGTTGGGTCTTTTCTTCGTAAGTTATAGCATTGACCCTTTTTGGATCGTTTTAGGACGAAAATAGAAACTTAGTTTTGTGCACATTTTTTTTGGCTCTTCCATGCCAAAAACTTCATAAGCACTCAATATAAGACCACCCAGTATTTAGATGCAAATTTTTGAGCCTGCTGACATCGTTCCAACTTGGGTCCATTCTTTGTAGGCTAAACCATTCACCCTTTTTGGACAGTTTTGGGATGAAAATAGAAACTAAGCGTCATTTGAGTGCTTTTTAAATCCATAGTAATTAATATACCCTCAAAATGAGGCACCCCAGTAGTTAGATGTGATTTTTTGAATCCGCTGACATCGTTCGAAGTTGGGTCCTTTCTTCGTAGGCTAAACCATTGTCCCTTTTTGGACCGTTTTGTGACGAAAATAGAAACTTAGTCTCAGGCATATTTTTCTTGTCTCTTCCATGAAAAAAACTTCATAAGCAATCAAAATGAAGCCACCCATTAGTTAGATCCAAATTTTTGAGGCTGCTGACATCGTTCGAAGTTGGGTCCTTTCTTCATAAGCTAAACCATTGGCCATTTTTGGACAATTTAAGGACGAAAATAGAAACTTAATCTCGGGCATATTTATTTTGGCTCTTCCATGCCAAAAACTTAATAAGCACTCAAAATAAGGAACCTAGTAGTTATATGTGAATTTTCAAGGCCGCTGACATCGTTCGAAATTGGATCCTTTCTTCGTATACTATAGCATTGGCCCTTTTTGTACCGTTTTGGGACAAAAATAGAAACTTAGTCTTGAGCATATTTTTTTTGCTCTTCCATGGCAAAAACTTCATAAGCACTCAAAATTAGACTACCCAGTAGTGACATATGAATTTTCAAGGCCGCTGACATCATTCAATGTTGGGTCTTTTCTTTGTAGGATATAACATTGGCCCTTTTTGGATCGTTTTGGGACAAAAATAGAAACTTAGTCTTGAGCATATTTTTCTTGGCTCTTCCATGACAAAAACTTCAAAATCACTCAAATGAGTCCACCATTTAGTTAGATGTGAATTTTCGAGGCTGCTGACATCGTTCGAAGATGGGTCCTTTCTTCGTAGGTTGTAGCATTGGCCCTTTTTGGATCGTTTTGCAATGAAAATAGACACTTAGTCTTGGGCATATTCTTTTTGGCTCTTGCATGACAAAAACTTTATAATCACTCAAAATAAGACCACCTAGTAGTTAGATGCGAATTTGTAAGGCCGCTGACATCAATCGAAGTTGTCTCCTTTCTTTGTAGGCTATAGCATTGGCCCTTTTTGGACCGTTTTATTAAGTTCTCTGCATGGAAGAGCCAAAAAAATATGTTGGAGACTCAATTTCTATTTTCGTCCCAAAACGTTCCAAAAATGGTCAATGCTATAGCCTACGAAGAAAGAACCCAACTACGAACGATGTCGTTGGACTCAAAAATTTGCATCTAACTATTAAGTGGCTTCATTTTGAGTGCTTATGATGTTCTTGGTATGGAAGAGCCAAAAAAAATATGTCGGAGACTCAATTTCTATTTTCGTCCCAAAACGGGCCAAAAAGGGCCAATGCTATAGCCTACGAAGAAAGAACCCAACTTCGAACGATGTCGGCGGACTCAAAACTTTGAATCTAACTATTGCATGGCCTCATTTTGAGTGCTTATGAAGTTCTCTGTATGGAAGAGCAAAAAAAAATGCCCGAGATTCAGTTTCTATTTTTGTCCCAAAACGGTAAAAAACGGGCCAATGCTATAGCCTATGAAGAAAGGACCCAACTTTGAACGATGTCGACAGCCTCAAAAATTTGCATCTAACTATTGGGTGGCCTTATTTTTAGTGCTTATGAAGTACTCTGTATGGAAAAGCCAAAAAAAATATGCTTGAGATACTTTCTATTTTCGTTCCAAAACGGGCCAATGCTATAGCCGACGAAGAAAGGACCCAAGTTCGAACGATGTCGATGGACTCAAAAATTTGCATCTAACTATTGGGTGGCCTTATTTTGAGTGGTTATAAAGTTTTGTGCATGGAAGAAACAAAAAAATATGCTCGAGACTAAGTTTATATTTTCATCCCCAAACGGTCCAAAAAGCGCCAATGTTATAGCCTACAAAGAAAAGACCCAACTTCGAACGATGTCAGCGACCTTGAAAATTTGCATGTAACTATTGGGTAGCCTCATTTTGAGCGCTTATGAAGTTCTCTGCATGGAAGAGCCAAAAAAAAATGCCCGAGACTCAGTTTCTATTTTTGTCCCAAAACGGTAAAAAAAGGGCCAATGCTATAGCCTACGAAGAAAGGACACAACTTCGAACGATGTCGGCGGACTCAAAAATTCACATCTAACTACTGGGTGACCTCATATTGAGCAATTATAAAGTTCTGTGCATGGAACAACCAAAAGAAATATGCCAGAGACTCAGTTTCTATTTTCGTCCCAAAATGGTTTAAAAAAGGCCAATGCTATAGCCTACGAAGAAAGGACCCAAGTTCGAACGATGTCGACGGACTCAAAAATTTGCATCTAACTATTGGGTGGCCTCAGTTTGAGTGCTTATGAAGTTCTTGGTATGAAAGAACCAAAAAAAATATGCCCGAGACTCAATTTCTATATTGGTCCCAAAACAGTCTTAAAAGGGCAAATGCTATAGCCTACGAAGAAAGGACCCAACTTCGAACGATGTCGGTGGACTCAAAAATTCGTATCTAACTACTAGGTGACCTTATTTTGAGCGATTATAAAGTTCTGTACATGGAAGAACCAAAAAAAATATGCCCGAGACTCAGTTTCTATTTTCATCCCAAAACGATCCAAAAGGGCCAATGCTATAGCCTACGAAGAAAGGACCCAACTTCAAACGATGTCGGCAGCCTCAAAAATTTGCATCTAACTATTGGGTGGCATTATTTTTAGCGCTTATGAAGTTCTCTGTATGGAAGAGCAAAAAAAAATATGCTCTAGACAGTTTCTATTTTTGTCCCAAAATGGTTCAAAAAGGGCCAATGCTATAGCCTACGAAGAAAGGACCCAAGTTCGAACGATGTCAGCGGACTCAAAAATTTGCATCTAACTATTGGGTGGCCTGAGTTTGGGTAGCATTGGCCCTTTTTCGACCGTTTTGCAATGAAAATAGAAACTTAGTCTCGGGCATATTCTTTTTGGCTGTTGCATGACAAAAACTTTATAATCACTCAAAATAAGACCACCTAGTAGTTAGATGCAAATTTGTAAGGCCGCTGACATTAGTCGAAGTTGTCTCCTTTCTTTGTAGGCTATAGCATTGGCCCTTTTTGGACCTTTTTGGACCATTTTATTAAGTTCTCTGCATGGAAGAGCCAAAAACAATATGTTGGAGACTCAATTTCTATTTTCGTCCTAAAACGTTCCAAAAATGGTCAATGCTATAGCCTACAAAGAAAGAACCCAACTTCGAACGATGTCGTTGGACTCAAAAATTTGCATCTAACTATTGGGTGGCATCAGTTTTAGTGCTTATGAAGTTCTTGGTATAGAAGAGCCAAAAAAAAATATGCCCGAGACTCAGTTTATATTTTCGTCCCAAAATAGGCCAAAAAAGGCCAATGCTATTGCCTAAAAAGAAAGGACCCAACTTCGAACGATGTCGGTGCCCTCAAAAATTCGCATCTAACTATTGGGTGGCCTAATTTTTAGCTCTTATGAAGTTCTGTGCATGGAAGAGCAAAAAAAAAATGCCCGAGATTCAGTTTCTATTTTCGTCCCAAAACGGTAAAAAAAAGGGCCAATGCTATAGCCTACGAAGAAAGGACCCAACTTTGAACAATGTCGGCTACCTCAAAAATTTGCATCTAACTATTGGGTGGCCTTATTTCTAGCTCTTATGAAGTTCTCTATATGGAAGAGCCAAAAAAAATATGCTCGAGACACTTTCTATTTTCGTCCCAAAATGGTTCAAAAAAGGCCAATGCTATAGCCTACGAAGAAAGGACCCAAGTTCGAACGATGTCGGCGGACTCAAAAATTTGCATCTAACTATTGGGTGGCCTCAGTTTGAGTGCTTATGAAGTTCTTGGTATGGAAGAGCCAAAAAAAATATGCCCGAGACTCAATTTCTATATTGGTCCCAAAACAGTCTTAAAAGGGCAAAAGCTATAGCCTACGAAGAAAGGACCCAACTTCGAACGATGTCGGTGGACTCAAAAATTCGCATCTAACTACTAGGTGACCTTATTTTGAGCGATTATAAAGTTCTGTGCATGGAAGAACCAAAAAAAATATGCCCGAGACTCAGTTTCTATTTTCGTCCCAAAACGGTAAAAAAAGGGCCAATGTTATAGCCTACGAAGAAAGGACCCAACTTCGAACGATGTCGGCGGACTCAAAAATTCGCATCTAACTACTGGGTGACCTCATTTTGAGTGATTATAAAGTTCTGTGCATGGAACAACCAAAAAAAATATGCACGAGACTCAGTTTCAATTTTCGTCCCATAACTGTCCAAAGAGAGCCAATGCTATAGCCTACGAAGAAAGGAGCCAACTTTGAACGATATTGGTGGACTCAAAAATTTGCATCTAACTATTGGGTTGCCTCAGTTTGAGTGCTTATGAAGTTCTTGGTATGGAAGAGCCAAAAAAAATATGCCCGAGACTCAGTTTATATTTTCGTCCCAAAACGGGGCAAAAAGGGCCAATGCTATTGCCTACGAAGAAAGGACCCAACTTCGAATGATGTCGATGGCCTTGAAAATTTGTATCTAACTACTGGGTGGCTTAATTTTGAATGTTTATGAAGTTCTCTGCATGGAAGAGCCAAAAAAATATGCCCAAGATGTAAGTTTTATTTTTGTCCCAAAACGGTCCGAAAAGGGCCAATGCTGTAGCCTACAAAGAAATGACCCAACTTCGAACGATGTCCGATGGCCTCAAAAATTTGCATCTAACTATTGGGTGGCCTCATTTTGAGTGCTTATCAAGTTCTCTGCATGGAAGAGCCAAAAAAGACCAATTCTACAGCCTACGAAGAAAGGACCCAACTTCGAACGATGTCGGCAGCCTCAAAAATTCGCATCTAACTACTGGGTGGCCTCATTTTGAATGCTTATGAAGTTCTCTGCATGGACAAGCCATAAAAAAAATGCCTGAGACTTAATTTATATTTTTGTCCCAAAACGGTCTAAAACGGGCCAATGTTATAGCCTACGAAGAAAGGACCCAACTTCAAACGATGACAGCGGCCTTGAAAATTTGCATCTAATACTGGGTGGCCTGATTTTGAGTGCTTATGAAGTTCTTGGTAATGGAAGATCCTAAAAAAATATGTCTGAGACTCAGTTTCTATTTTCGTCCCAAAACGGTCCAAAAAGGGCCAATGCTATAGCCTCCGAAGAAAGGACCATACTTCGAACGATGTTGTTGACCTTGAAAATTTGCATCTAACTACTGGGTGGCCTCATTTTGAGTGCTTATAAAGTTCTATGAATGGAAGAGCCAAAAGAAATATGTTCGAGACTCAGTTTCTATTTTTGTCCCAAAACGGTCCAATAAGGGCCAATGCTATAATCTTTGAAGAAAGGATCCAAGTTCGAACGATGTCGGTGGCCTCAAAAATTCGCATCTAACTACTCGGTAGCCTCATTTTGAGTGCTTATGAATTTCTCTACATGGAAGAGCCAAAAAAATATGTCCGAGACTCAGTTTACATTTTCGTCCCAAAACGGTCCAAAAAGGGCCAATGGTATAGCCTACGGAGAAAGGACCCAACTTCAAACAATGTCGGCAGTCTCGAAAATTCACATTTAACTATTGGGTAGCCTCATTTTGAGCGCTTATGAAGTTTTCTACATGGAAGAGCCAAAAAAAATATGCTCGAGACTCAATTTTCATTTTCATCCCAAAACGGTCAAAAAAGGGCCAATGTTATAGACTATGAAGAAAGGACCATACTTCGAACAATGTCGGCAGCCACAAAAATTCACATATAACTACTGGGTGGCCTCATTTTGAGTTCTTATGAAGTTCTTTGCATGGAAGAGACAAAAAAAATATGCCCGAGACTTAGTTTCTATTTTTGTCCCAAAATGTTCCAAAAAGAGCCAATGCTATAGCCTACAAAGAAAGGACCCAACTTTGAACGATGTCGGCAGGCTCGAAAATTTGCATCTAACTACTGGGTGGCCTCATTTTTAGTGCTTATGAAGTTCTCTGCTAATGAAAACGGTAGACATGTGCAGCGGAATAAAGATCAAGTTTTACTCTAATTACAAGTAAACATTTTAGTGATTAACATGCATTACATTTCTTAAATGTAACAAAATAGGATTAATAGAAAAACTCACCTTTGATGCTTTTCTATTTTTCTTTTCACGTGCTTTTCACGATCTCCTCTCAAAATCAAAACCAGGACTACCACAAGTGTTGACCCGCTATACTCTGGTCTTAGAACCGAGTTGTGGGACTCGAACGAAATAGGGAGAGAGATGCATTTAGAAGGAAGAATTTGTGGAGAAATCTTTTGGACAGAAAAATGGAACTTTGGTTTGATTTTTGCAATTCCAAATTACAAAAATCAATTTCTTAACCAAAAATTAACACTTAATAATCCATCCTATTTTCATTTCCATTCCACTCCTTTTATAAGCAAACTACATGCAAAATTCGCATGTAGTGAGCTTCCACCCTCCACACTTGGCATATCACCAAGTAGGTGTCTCACATGCATGAAGCCATGTGTCAA